>LQNS02000138.1:4699029-4713087 GCA_001587735.2 Parhyale hawaiensis
AATTCCATTAGCTGCAAGCTACGATACAGGCTCCCTAAGATTTATTCTTAAAAATTTCGGTGGTATAAACAATTAAAAAGACCTGGCCTGTGGCCGAGAGATTAGTCACCAGCCGTATCACAGATACGCCAGCATCCCGAACTCAATAAAGCTCGAATTTTCTTCTATCTATATGTGATGAAGAGCGTGACACAAAAAGTAGGTAGGTACTAGCTCATTAATTTTTAAGCTCCGCATACCAGCGGCTATCGATCATGCTTGCGTGCATTCGTGATCATCTCTTTGGTTGTGATTCTTCTCCCTCTTCTTTTTCCTTTCTTTTTTCTTTCGTCTTCTTTCCTCTTGTTTTCTCAGTCCTCTACATCGTAATAACATAATGGCATTAGCTCATAGAGGGCCGGGGCGTAAGTTCCGGTGTCTCTTTGGGAATGGGCCTCTTGGTTCGTCTACTGTCGCCTATCTAATCTAATCTAAAATATAGATTAATTTAGACTACATACAAATAATAATAATAATCTATATATTAATACGCTTGTATCTACGTGTGTGTGTCACGCTCTTCACAAATAGATAGGCGTAAATTAGAGAGTTGACTTCATTTCACTCGTATCATATCTGCGCTTTCGTTTTCTTTTAAAAAAATTTTACTCGCTTTGCTGGTAGCTGATGGCATTCCTCATACGGTTTGAGGCGTAGCTAAGATACGCCCTGGGTAAAGAAAACGTGTAGTGTTGGCATATCTGAATCGGATACGCCGACAAAAAAATTAAAAGTGTAACCTTATCGCGGGCTAAATTATCTATAAACTTTGGGAGACGGGGCCTGAAAAAAAAAATGCGCGCAAATAAAAGGAGAACATTGCAAGAAGTACCGTCGGGTTTCTGTGTTTTTATGAAAACACAAGTGCGAATTCTCTGCTTAGAGAACAAATGAGTGATACATTTTATAAGATGAGAGCATTACCAAATTGTCGAATTCTCACGGGTCACCCACGCTTCACGTTAGAGACGGAATGCGTAACGATAAACAGGGTTAAGCGGCGGATGTTAGTTAGGACGGTGTGGATTAAATTAGAAGCGCTACCTCAAATTAAATAAGGTGAGTGAAAACATTCCCTAACCGTGTGTGTCACGCTCTTCACTAATAGATAGAACTAAATTAGAGTGTCCCGAGGTACTCTTGGATACGACCCGGGAAGGGATCAAAGGAAAAAATAGTCAAGTTCATATTTTAGCTTCTATGCGGCTCGCAGGTCTAGGGTAGACGCTTCACGGCCAGACTTGGGACATTTTCTACCTTGGTATGCGTGATACTGGTACGAGGTTATCATAATTAAAGAACAATTCTTTTGTTTCCAGAATTTCCACATGTTCATTCAGTATTAGATAGGGGAAAATTCGGAGATACGGGACTGAGATATCACTGAAGAACATTGCATCTGTTCTGTGGAATTTCTAAGGGGTTCCAGCTGCACCCACAGCAGCGTAATCAGAAGTGGAGGAAGTAACGTTCCCATTTTTCGTCAGACTGAATTCGTCAGGATTAAGTGACTGGCGTTATTTATGTGGTAGGTTAGATTAGAGGAGCTGTGTCAGGTTAGGTGCGTTATAATAGCGTATAGCTCAGATTTCTACATCTTGTAAAGTAAGAGCATTAACTAATCGGTGCATTCCCACCGGTCACGTTAGCTTATACAAAATAATTAAGCTTGGATAGACAGACATTATCGAATTGGAATGAGTTCGTCAGCGATATGCGACAGACGTTTGGTCAGACGGGGTGGGCTACGTTATAAGAGCAGCATTAGGTTAAACTGAGGTGAATTGCAACATTATAGCGTGGGTTGCTTCATTTTGTATAGTCTTTATTCAATTGTGGAATTCCGCGGGTCCCGCTAGTCTATATATTGATACGCTAGTACTTACGTACCTTTTGTGTCAGGCTCTTCACTTATACATAGGAGCAAATTATAGATTCGAGTTTAAATGTGAATCATTTCCCTCGTATCATATCTACCTACGGCTTCTCATTCTTTTTTACAACATGCTATTCGCTTGGCTGGTAGCGGATGACCTTTCTAATGAGGCCATTTGCGTAGCCATGATACGCCAGCGGTGAACAAAACGGGTCGTGTAGGGCATCTTTGTTTTGAAATTCTGTTTGGAGCGAATGTGCTGCAGGGAAATCATGCCCCACTTCAGTGTGGTATCTGAGAGCAAATATAATGACATCTGGAGGACAGAAGATTACCCTGTTTGGGAGGGAAGAAATTGACCGATTTAAATAATGCAGAAAACCAAGGGCTACTGATCAGAAA
Organism: Parhyale hawaiensis; assembly: GCA_001587735.2. Lineage (NCBI taxonomy): Eukaryota > Metazoa > Arthropoda > Malacostraca > Amphipoda > Hyalidae > Parhyale > Parhyale hawaiensis. Next base: position 4,701,347 of record LQNS02000138.1, read on the forward strand.
TCCACGGGCTCCGAAATAGTGAGAAAAAAATTGGATACGCGGACAAAAATTGAAACTTGCAATCTTATAGACTGCTAGATTATTTCTAAACTGCGGGAAACAGAGCTTAGAAAGGGTGTGCAAATGCATAAGAGAGCATTGAAAAAAAAGCACTATCGTAGATCTATGCCTTCATCAAGACACAATTAAGAATTCTATGCTGACAGAACAAATGCGTGATTCAGTAGTGACATCAAAATACTAGGAAAGATTGGACGAGATGAAAGGTAGACGGACTGCTTAAACGATAGACTGGGTTAAGCGGCGGATGAGAGTTCAGACGGGATGAGCTAAGATTTGAGCGCTAGGTACCTCCTCATTTTACACAAGGTAGGTGAAACCAGTCACTAACCGCGGAATTTCTACGGGTGCAGCTAGTCTATATATTAATACGCTACTACGTACCTACCTACCTTTTGTGTCATGCTCTTCATAACAAATAGATACATGAAAATTTGAGCTTTATTAAGTTCATGAAGCTGGCATATCTGTGATACGGCTGGTGACTAATCTCTTGGCCACAGGCCGGGTCTTTTCAATTGTTTATACGCCAGAAATTTTTAAGAATAAATCTTTGGGAACCTGTATCGTGGTTTGCTGCCAAAGGAATTCCACGGGTCCAGTTAGATAGAGCAACTTATGAAAAATATCCCCGGGTCCACTTAGACAAGGGCAGCTTCAGCAATTATTATCAGCAAAAAGGCTGGTCGTATAAGATATCATACATCGAATCTCGGTGCTGTTTGTGATTTTGTTGGAAATTGCCATGGTACAATGTGAAAGTTTCACTAATCTATCTGAAGCGCCTTAAGCCAGACAGTGAACGTTTCACGGGTTCTACTAACTTATATAAATATTCCACGGGTTGAATGGTACGCGGAGGTCAGCATGTCCTGCGAAGCTCGGCAAGTTCTTTTTAATAATTGTCATGCCCCTGGGCTCTTCTGAATGAACGGGTTGGGATCTTGAACATTTCCATAATGCCATCCATGTGGATGGCCACTACGTGTAGGGGTGGGCACTAAGAGTGCTAGCAAAATTTAATGGAGGGGGGGGGAGGCAGCGAGACACAAAAGCTAGGCCCTAAGTAGTACATTTTTTCAAGGCCTCATTTCCAGTGAAGGGCGCGTGTGACTTTCTAGGGAGGGAGTGTGGTGTCCTCCACAATCCTCCCCTGGCAACTCCACTGCAGGGAATTATGGATATTCTTATCAACCAAGAGGATGGGCTTAATATATCACACATCGAGTCCCAGCGCTGAAGAATAAGTGTGGTGTTACAATACTAAAATATTAACGCTTCACGTGTCTATCTCAAAAGCCTTGCAAAGCCATGAAAGTTTCACGGGTCCAGCTAGTAAACATTAATTTACACTTCATACAAATAATAATGTATATTAATTTCGGCTACATACAAAACGCTAGATTAGCGTCTTACATAACGCTAGCGGGACCCGTGAAAACTCCACAGTTAATTAATGTTTTCACCTACTTTCGTTTCATATTTAACGTACCCCACTAATCCAAAGTCCACCTGACGAGCCCCGTCTACTGTACTTTACACACCACGTCTAGCGGACTCTAGCCATCACCCGCGAATCTTGCATGAACTGTACTTCTTACATTGGCATGCCTTACTAAGCTCTGTTTTCCACTGCTTACAGATAATTCAGCAGATCATAATCTTACGCATTTTAATTTTCTTGCCAGCCTGTCCGATTTTTTTTTTGCACGACTACGGGACCCGTGCATATTTATCAGTAGTTCATCATTTTCCTGCTCTCTTTGATGCGCTAGCTATAGGCTACAACAAACAAAGTCGGCAAATTTCTTCACTCCGAACAGCCTAACCCTCTGTACTGAAGATGTCAAGACAGCGCATATGCGATTGAAAAAATACCTCATAGCCGATGTGTCCAACACTGCCCGCTCTATTCTTCTGCAGCGTATCCTATCTACATATCTGACAGGCCATATTAAGGACATCGCGCGCCACAAGCAAAGCGAACATAATATACTGTGAAAGAAATGGAAAGCGGAGGATAGGATGCGAGTGGAACTGTTTTTAAGTCTTTGCTCTGAAAGTGACTGAAATTTTTTCAAGAAGCGCTAAGGTAGACAGCTATGGTTGAACTTCCTTCCAGCGAAAGTTAGGGCTTTTTACAAGTTGAATTTTCCCTATCTAAAACTGAAATGCGTTACGTGCAGACGCAGGGACGTACGGACAGGCGGATGGACGGACAGATGGAGCCTTAAGCAGTATTATAATATAGATATTGAAGGGATTATCTAATTTCTAATTTCCGAGGACCGTGCGATCGAGCCAAGCAATGGTTAAGTTTCTCCTTTGATAGAGTAACTGCTAGTTTTTTTGTATTACGTACTAACTTTTGCTTAAATATTACTTTTATTACTTAAATATTACCAACAGAGTTTCTTTCTCAGATGATTTCATGTTTTCTAAGGAAAATTGATCAAAAAATCACTTTATATAGAAAGCGTGTTCAAGTAAACGAATCTTAACTAATTGCGTTAAAGTAACTTGACTACTTCCTCACTAGGAAACCCGCACGCACTGGTTTCTGTTGCGGATATAGACCAACTGGCCCCAGAGTAGTAAATACACCTGCAGTCGACCACGGGTCGTCAAGAACTATGGCATTATTGGTGGAAGGTTCAACGACCCGTGGCCTCTTACACTCCCATTTCTAGGCAAGAGAAGTGTCTCTACAGTAGCTGGCCATACCAAGCAACTTTTGATCGTACAGAGCACCGAGCGCCACAAGATCGCTCATCTGGCTCGGTACTCAATCCCGGCGCCTTTAGTGCCTTTAGTTCAGCACGCAAGGCTGCTGCTAGTGTGAGTACGAGTACTGATACTCGTATAATGATAGGGTTAAAAAATTAATACCTCAAAACTACTCATTTCTGACGGCTGTAACCAATAAATTCGTGTTCTGCGTATCAATCAATATATCTCCCAGAATAGCTCTTTAAAATTCTTGGGTTTGTGTCGAGGGTTGTAGCAAACGAATACCATGATTTTATGAGACAACTAAGGTATGAGGGAAATCGGTAGCTAATTTGCGCCATTACAGTGAACAGCTGTTTGTTTTGTGCCGAGCTCCCTATATGACTAAGCTTGAGAGAACATGTATTTTGAGTATGCATGCGTGGTGCGAGCTATTTTAATAGCTACGTTGTGCAGAGGGAGTATATTATAATAGCAAGCACTCGAAATGATAGCTAACCTAACACTCTAGCCTTATTGAAGCCACTTTGAAAATCAATGCTCTACTTCTACAGTAGTTGGACAGCAATGTACATGGTTCAGCGTAGCGTTCAACCTGTGTTGAACAACCCCCCCCCCAGCCATTTACATTCGCTTTCCACAGCACCAAACCTCCACCGGATAAGGTTGTTGTGAGGCTCATGTCACAGAGCTGCAATGGATTGTTTTTATGCGTATTTTCATTCGAATGCGTGGAATTCTTAAGTTTAACGTCAAACATATGTTTCCATAATGCAGAAATTAATATAAACTATTGATCACGAGACTGTTATCACCCGCGATCGAAGCGAGAGACGTGATTATGTTTTCGTTGAAAATTTAAGAACCTAGCTATATATATTTCGATAAGAAACAGTTGCAGAAATTTTGGTACCCACTACGCGTGTTTCGCTGTTCAACAGCTCATCAGACGGGAGACTCAAAGTTTATAATTTGCTCAGAGTAAGTATAGAAGGAGACGACATTAAGAAAATTCTGCACAGCAGCTGGCGGGCCATTTGACGGTACGAGCTGGCTGACAAACTGGCTGATTTGCATGCTGGCTTGCTGACTGGCTGGCTGTAATGGGTGGCGTAGATGCAGGCTGAGATTTCTTTTAGCTGTAAGACGGTAGACTCGGGCTCTTCTTCATTTTCATTAGAAGCAAATATCGTCAACGCGAGAAAAATGTCAGATTTTCAGTTTTCGGTGCACTGGAGCTAAATGGCCTTCGGTATCTAGAACACAACGCTCTATCAATATTCATTTCTTTCTGATTCCTGAATGATAATTGATTGTAAGCAGTTGCCGCCAACCCACTCACGCTTGTCCAAGTGGCTACTGATCAGGTGCAGGCAAAGCCATTGATTTTTTTGTATCTAAAGTGACCTCGCGAACGCGCGAACAAAGCTCATCAGGACGCCGCTGCAAAAGGTTGTCATGATAAAGCCACCGGAAACTCATTTTTGGTCCCACGGCCGAGGACTTATGTCGTCTCCCCCTGTAGTTACCCCGAGGTAATGTGACACTTGAAATTTTACAAAATTGAGCGAGGTTACCATAGTGAGGTGTAACTATGATACCGGATGTTCCAAAACTATAAATGAAATCTTTCATGAAGCAAATGTTTCATCAATTTTCAACTACGGTCCGCTGCGTTGACTCCAATTACTGCACGTTGCAGACAGACACACAGTTGTACCGAGGACGACAACCTGTCGAAGGTAAAAGGCTGGCACATCAGCATGGCAGTCTTCGTAATATATACAAATCCCACAATTGGCGAAAACAAACCACACAATAGCTGAAAGTTAACTAGAAAACGCAGTTGCAAAGGAAGAGGATCCTAATCCCACAATGTTGAAGAATTACGAAGCACACAATACTGCTGTTCGAAGAAGTAAGCAAATGCATCCTCAATTAAAAATTCATAGTACTGAATTCCTCGTGTTAAACATAACATAGTGTAGCTATATATCATTATGTAGACGAGAGCACCCCGCCGGCAGAGAACACTACGTTAAAATTATATTGACAGCTCTTCACTGTCAGGGATGCTGCCATGCTAGCTGAACTGCAGAGGCCAGCCTCTTCCTCTGGCAGTTGGCAGTCAATTTCACTTTGGAACAATAGCGTACCCGACCCAAAAATAACTACAGCACTCTGACAGTACATACCTCCGCCAATTCCAAGCAAGGTAATCATCACAAAACATTGGTAATTTACTCCTGGAAACAACTGTAAGAACTCCTAAAAATTTCATAAAGATTCGTCCACAACTTTCTGAGTTGTGCTAAGAAGAAAAAAGAGGCAGACAACCATACAAACCGTTGAACGGTTCTTCACCATGAGGTAATCAACTGTTCCTCCAAACATACCCAACTATCCCTCTAAATTTATAAAGATCCTTACATAATTCTTTAGTTACACTGGTCACAGACAAAAAGACAAACCCTACAAAATATAGCCTCCTTTGCGGTGGTAAATATCTCTTTCGGATTTGCAATATCTCAGCTGTACTCAAGATGCAAGTTGCTAAGTACTATATTGCAAAATTGACGTTTTACCGTATAGGTTAAATTATTAGTGATTTAACCTTGTCCTGGATAAAATTTTAAAAAGTTCGTCTTAGAATATATGTTTCTTTTTTTAAATCTGGCTATGTAAAATATTGAATTACACCGTAAAGCACCTTTCTGGAGATACAGTTACGTTCAATACTTTACTGCAAGTGCAGCATTCACATATATTTAGGCAGAAGCTGCAATTGAAGTGTTCTTGGTGTTAGGATGTTGGTGTTAGGATATGCTGTTACCCTTACCTTCCTGTTTTCCAGGGGTCATTCTTCAATCATCTCGTGGCCAGATGCTTTTGCCTTATTCTCCTCCCGGCAACCGTCTACGCAGTCTGCTTCTTGATACATGACATTCTTCTATACAAAACGTAAGTGTCGTTCCCCGGACTATTCTCTCAACTTGATTATAAAAGACTGTGATTGTTTCTAAATAGCTTTAGGCATACAACACACCATATGGACAAATACAAAGGTCACTTAGCTATGGTAATGCTGATAGGGACGAAAATAAGGTAAAAAAAATACTGTAATGCCCAAGACAATGCTTTTACTAACTTATAACCGTTATTTCAATTGAAGTATAAAAAAACTAGGCTAACTGAAATGAATCTAAACTTCGTTCTTAAATTTTCTCACTGAGCTTGGGGGTTTGGAGCAGAGTTAGGCCTGCTGTGAATTGGATCATTACTCATTAGTCATCCAGTTTGCTGGTGAAGGTTTCACTTAACTGGAGCACATGCATAGAATGCCTTTATAAATCATTCAGTACAAATTTGAACTTACTGGTTGATGTCATCTGTGTCGTGCATTTCTCCCGATTTTGATACGGACATTAGTAGTTCAACAACTAAAAACAGTTGACGTGAGTGGCACCAACTCGTAATAACAATTATTAGTCTTCGTCTGGTTTCACTTTGGTAAATAGTGCAGGTAATTTGATGGTAAGCAGCTGTGGATGGGAATACAACTAAATTTGTCGCTGATCTTGCATCATTTGTGATGGCACAATCCAGAACAGTGCAACACTTCTATGTCATCCTCGTTGTAGTTGCGCACAAGCTGAAATATGCCTAGAATACTAGCCTCGTCATCGAGTCCTTTGAGGTAACATCGGTACTGAAATCTCACATAATAGAGAGGTTTTCTTCTTTTTCTTCTGGCAATATTACCTGGATCAGTTTTATAGCATAGTCAACGCTTCCGCAAATGCTTTGGAGTGTTAGTAGACTCTGGCGGCAATGAAAGATTGTGGTACCCGATAGCAATACAATTTGTACTTGTGGTACCCGATAGCAATACAATTTGTACTTGTGGTACACGATAGCAATACAATTTGTACTTGTGGTACTCTTCTAATCCAATAGAGCTCATAACATCAGTGTTCCTGTACATACACAGAACAAGACCTAGATTTAAAATTATGACCTCAGCTGTACCGCTTCATACAACCCACGATAAGATCCACATCTGCCGACTGTACATGAGCTCACATCCGGCTCCTCCACGCAGCTCTGTTCATTCACTTCTTAGACTTCCCCCGACCTCATTTATGCTCCCCTCAGTAGGAAATAAAGGAAATTTTATATATAGGTTTTAGATTTTTGATCTACTGATGATGATGATGGGATTTTCATTTATCCCGAAACGTTAATTATCATCTGTCGACTTTGTATTTATTATTATATAATTAATTACCTTAGTTTAATCCCTCTCGTTCATAACTATTTGAGTTTCAGTATGTTACTGACAAATAGAAAAATAAATATGGTGACAAACACACAAACGGGCTAGCAGATCATAAAAATTTGTCCATTAAATGTTACTGCTTGTGATATATTGACATTCCTAACCATTAATTCAACGTTCATAACTGTTTTCAGTTATATTACCTATAAAAAACTGGTAGACAAGCAAACAAATAGTTGAATAGATCTTCATCTGTGTGTAGTTGATAATCTGTTCGTGTTGACATGCCTACTAATCCCTGTATTAAATTCCCTGAATATCCATCCATAACTTTTTGAGTTATCTTGGAGACAGAGAAAGAGACCGTCAGATAAATCCAACATAAACAGGATCTCTTTGGTACTCAGTTAGGGTCCAGTACAGAGCCACTTGGCCATGACATTGTGGTTAGTTCATTTATTATTATTTTGTTTTTGTCATGTAGGAAGTATTTAAACACGGTGAATGTACTTGGATCCTTTGTTGTACTTAAATACAGTTCGCAGCATACAGTTGGGAGCATATTATTTCATAATTCCTTCAGTCTCTGAATAGGAACCTGTCGCGCATTAGTGCATGGTGTTCGGCCACGATTATGAAGCTGAATCAATGCCAGTACGACCGAGATTATAATTGTAAATCGGTCTCGGACACTTCTGAAGCTAGATGTGCCGCTGCCACGATAGCAGCATGCTTACGTTCGCAGCTCTATACATCTTGTGTCACTCGTTCGAGGCCAACCCAGACACGAGAGCTCTCGGCTAGTCTAGGTGTGATGACTCGGCAGTTCTTTGCATGCACTGCGCCGTGGCTTGAACTTGCTTTCCTCATTGATGAGGGGTTGGGAATCACGGGTCATTTGAACCTTCCGTCAAGTTTGCGCCATAGTTCTTGGTGACTCGTGGTCGACTACAGCCGCACTTATCACTCTGGGGCCAGTAGGTCTATATCCGCAGCACAAACCAGTGAATGTGGCTTTATCAGTTGAGGGTGCGGTCTAAGTTGACGTTACCTTTTTATCTTTACAGATTGCCACTTTCTCGGTGTTGTTTTTGATGAGAAGCTTACTCTTGAGCCGCATATTAGGCAACTTGTGTCCCGTACTTCCAGGAAGTTTGGGCTCCTGCGCAAGGTGAATTCTCTGTTTGGTGGTAATGAGGTTGTCTGCAGATGCTTTTTTGATGCTTGTGTTGCAGTATTGCTCACCGGTCTGGGCTTCAGCTGCAGACAGTCACATCTGTTGGAACGACTTGCTAGTTCGGCCAGCAGGCTAGCTGTGCGGTGAAAATGATCTGGTGAATCTGTCTCGTAGGAGAGGGTTGGCTGGTCTCTGTGTGTTTCATAAGGTGTACAACAACGAAAGGCATTGGATGTATTCTTCTATCCCTGACTTCAAGGTCTTTGGGAGAATGACAAGTGCTCTGGTTGACGCACACTCTTTCACTTTGGAGAATGTTAGATGCCGAACTATTCAGTTCAGTCGATGCTTCTCCATCTGGTCCGTTAAGGTCTGGAATTTGTTGCCGGCTTCAGTTTTCGGTCGTGTTGGCCAGCAGGCGTTTAAGTCAGCTGTTAATGGCCTGTTGTTGAATTTGGTTTGGCATCGTTTCTAGCTTTTCGGTGTTGCAAAGTGCTTCATTTGGGTTGTATTACCTGTCCGGGGTGGTCGGAGCGTGACTTTTTAATAATTATTCCGTGCATTTCACATGTATTTTCCTTTTCGCGCGTTTTCACGGTCTGGAACTCATGCAACTCAAAGTCACCACGCTACCCACACTGCACATTGCATCTTAGAAGCGTCTCCTCCGGTTTCAAGTCACACATTCAGACTGTCAAAGATGAATGTCATGTCTTTGATGCTGGTTGTCACGGCAGCAGGGGAGCTTGCAGCGAATTGATCTCCGCATTGCACGTTCTCTCTCGCATCTGGTTTATCTGAAAATTAAAACAGCGAACTCCATGCCCGTCCTTCATTATGAACATGGAGAAGTTCTTTCAGTGACCTTTACCTTTGAGTCTATTCTCAGGAAAATGTATTAGATTGTTTAAATAATTGCACACACTGCGCCCACACCATTTCGCGATACTGCAGCAGTACCCTGAGAACTCCCGTCCCCTTGAGCATTTGACTTATACGACGCTTACTTGATACTGAAAGGATTTGTGAACTGTTCATCCATGTAATGTTTTTAACGCCCGTGCAAGCTGTTTGGACCTTCAGATGATCGTAGTAGCTATATCCGTATTTTGAATAACACTGCCTCGTTTGCTAAATTTGATACAAAGATTACTTCCGATGCTAATTCATACAGCTTCGCGAACAATTGAAAGAATTTTTTTCTAGTTTAACAATTAATTTAAAGCCACTGTGGCGCCGTAGACGAAGAGTAAGTTGTCGCGCATGCTCTAGTCTTAAAAGTGTCATGTATTACAAATTTCTGTTTAAAAACTAACAGTATTTCGGTGAAGGAAATGTCAAACTAAGTACTTTTAAAACTTCAATAAAGTACTTTTTCACACAATAAATAAAATTTTCTTAACGCAGTTTTTCAGGTAAGAATTCAAAACTGTTTTTTTCATTATTTCTGCAAATATTTACCAGATGCATCGTACTGCTAGGATTACTTTGTTGGAAAAATTACATAAAATAATGCCCATGAGAGCGTTTTTAAACAAGGCTTTTACCAAATACCATCTAATATCAGCTCCATAATTGTATTTAGTTACCTGTTATGCTGGTCGATGCCCTCTTTCGTTTTTCCAATGGCTATGGCCTTAGTAGCATAAATTACACCAACATACCATTAAAATAACGAACTATGCGATTTGCTCTCAGGTTTGGCTGTAAACCTCCGCTTCTTCGTAGAAATAGGGGGCTCATGGTTTACTGCGAGGTTCCGTTGAACAACGTGTCCTGTTTCTACAGTGGTCCACGCACAATGCGGAGCGACAACACAGCGTGCGCGGATTAATGCTGTTCAAAAGTACTTCACCATACTTCCTATATCCATAACAGAATTTGAACCTATACCATTGTATCATTGAACACGGTGCGGTGAAACGAAAATGGTCTTTCGATCGAACAAGGGTTGTATACCAAGACGAGCTTTGTGCATCCAATTACGTAAGTCATAAACGAAATTGGACTCATTCCAAAGCGGAACATACCGAGGGGCAGCTAACAGTACGTGGCTGCAGGCTGCTAAAGAAGTTAAGAGGAATTTTTTGGACGGGTGCGTGCTAACGCAAAAATTGCACCTGAACGTAAATTTCACATCCGATTACGTTGCAACGAACTAGGCTTTCGCTTGCACAGGACTCTCCCAGACACAATGAAGTCCCACTTGCTTCAGATAGATGATAAAACTCCTGAAGAATCCGCACAGATGTCATGACTGTGTCCCTTACGTCTTCAGCCTCCTATAGTCTTGACCATCATTCCAAAGAGCAGGTACTGATGCTGAACTTATTACCGCCAGCCCAAATGACTCGATCAAGCAAATCCAACCGACGTGACCTCTAGCTTGACCACAACACAGGTGCCTACCAAATCCCAGTCCAAAAAAGGCTGTCGCTGTAAACCGTAATCGAATCATGAGAACTTCGAGAACACCTTCCTCAAGGGCCATTAACGGTACCAGTAAGCTAACTGCAACTGCAGTCCTCCTGAGACCAAACCTTGCCCACCGCTACCAACCAGAAGAATAATGAAGAGCTACTGTAGCTCTGCGAAAAACGGTCAAGTGTCCGCCAAAGGGTTGCGGAAGTGAAAAGCCCCTATCAGCTGCCCGGCTGAAATACTCCACTCATCTCTTGCTCAATTTTCGACGGGCACTACCACCGTCTCAGATGAATCTACTCCTGGGCTCTCCTTCTACTTTTCCCTTGCACCAACACAATCCAAACGCACGCTTGATCAGATTAAAGAGTAAGTACAAATATTAACATCAAATTCATATTTGGCAACGTTTGAGCATGACACGTAAGATGAACGAAATGCAAGCTACAGCAGTTACTCTTATAAAGACTACTATACCCCTTGATGGACAACTACATCCTAGGTATTACACTTCAAATGAGCGATGAGTATTTTCACGCGTCCAGCTAGTACATATACTGTAGATTACTTGCGGACCCGTGGAAATTATGCGGTTACATGTTTCCACTAACCTTAGTTAGACTTGTATGAGGCAGCACTTTTAACTTGAGTCACCCCGTCTAAACTACAGCAATGTCCGCGGCTATACCCTGTAATACCGATAGTTACGCAGTCCGTCTACCTTGCCATTTGTTCAACTTCTCTTAGTATTCTGATATCACCTAGGCATCCCGCATTTGTCCTTCCAGTAAAGAATTTGCACTTGTGTCATGATAAAGAAATAGAGGTACGATGGCACTTCTTCTTCTGTGTATTTCTACTCCTTTGAAACCGCTGCTTCCCAGAGTTTACAGATTTTTTAGCCCTTCATAATCTTAAACTTAATTTCTGTCGACAAATCACATCTATTCATTTTTATTGCACTCTTACGGGACTCAATAATACTGATCAGTGGCCCATATTTTTTCTGCTCTGTTCGATGCAATAGCTTTGCAACAAAGTACGGTACAGCAGAGTCGGCCAGTTTCTTCAGTC
>LQNS02000138.1:4766983-4789628 GCA_001587735.2 Parhyale hawaiensis
GTTTCATTTGTTGCAGATGGTAGATTTTTAATCCTATACCTGAAGATGTCCACCGTTGAGGGACGAAACGTCGTGTTTTATTTAGCATATTTTCGATTTTACTCACGTATAGTACTGAATAAACTTAGTGGTGAACAGAGCTGTATTTTTAGAACTTTGGAGAAGAAGACAAAGTGTTTCGTTAAATTTAGTGCTGATTTGAAGTATCTGAAATTCCCCTTGAGCTGCTGGATGCTATTTTCACCATTTCTTTTCATTGCTGCATTCTCATACCATACCTACTATGTATAGTGACATACACAGTCTCGACTGAACAATTTATTCTACTTATGGCTGAAGACAATATCAGCAGCCTATCTATCTATATTAAACATATTCCTTAGTAAAAGTTAAACTAGAAAAATGCTTTAGCTAAAAAATTGAACTAGCCAAACCAATCAATTCCAAAGAGACACCGGAACTTACGCCCCGGCCCTCTATGAGCTATTGCCATTATGGTTCGACGTCGGGTGGGACGCCACGAGCTGTAGCGATCAGAGGTCGAATGGTACTCTCACCTCGACCTGTATCTCGAAATTTCTTTCGTCGACACAGTTTTGGTCTTCCAGATCGTAATACGAGCCTTTTTCCCAACCAATAAAGTTATTAGAAGCAATCAGGATGAATGTCTTCTATATAAAACTTCAGCGCAACAAAGCAAACTACAAAAATAGGGGGTAAAAGGCTGGAGCAAAAAGTAACAAAACGATGTTTGAAGAGGACGGAGGTTAGAAAACGAAGTCTGACTAAACTGACCGATAGTTAGCTGAGTTGCCAGTTGTGAACTGAAGATGAGCAGATGCGCAAAAGCGGGAAGAAATACAAAAAGATCACAACACTTTTTATCATTGATTTCAATGGGGAGCGCTCTAAACTCTTTGCGGATACTGTACGTTCCAGATGGGCCAGTTAAGTTCCCAGACTTGAATCCAATAGAAAACCTGTGAGGAATCCTTTGCAGGCTTGTGTCATATATCAAAGCGGAAGACAGTCTGATGCTTGTATGTCGTGAATGAATTTTCTATTGCATTGAAGTGAGTTGCTCATTAATAATTACATTATTCTTTCTCAGCGTTCTATTCATATTTCCACCCCAAGAGTTTAACTTGTCAACACTAGCGCCGGGTCTCTTAAAACATACGTGAAATGTTAGTGCTGGTAAAGCTTATATTGAAGCATCTACAGTAATCCATGTATTTTTGACAAAGAATTACTTGAGCTAGAACCAGCAATTAAGAAGTTGTCAAAAACATGCAATAGTCATAAACTCATTTTCACCACATTATTGTCACGAACTTTCATGTCACACCGTTCGATGTAGTGCGTTTATTGTAAATCGGGCTCATACACACGTCTCTCGTCGGCGATGTAAGCATGGTGCAAACTAAACTAATCTGATTACGTTGCCGTGGCCATGAAAATAACTTTAGTTGTTTGAACAACTCGCTAGAAATTCAAAAGTTACTAATTTATGTTTTAATAGAGAGTCGAAAATTTACCAATGGCCCTTAATTGTTATGAGTCAAAGCTGAAGCGATGGCTGTGTTCTCAATACCTTTTTAGGAAGTTCAGGTGTGCTAAAGCTGAAGACGTACCGCCACAACGAAATTGGATTAGCTGAGTTGGCTCTATGCGACTAGACAGACGAAAGTCGTACGTGCGAACCCGGTGCTACGCTGTTGAGCGTAATGAAGCGTGTTTGCTCACACATCTACGTCCATAGCAGTCAAGCCATGAGGTTTTTTTTGGCACAGTTCGGTTATTGCCGGAGGTTACGAACAGTCTCGCACTTCTGCCTATCATTCATGTTCGTGTAAAATCCGCATTCTTATCTGTAGTATGTGCGGCCAACCTACAAAAAATATTTCGCCAGAAGCAGTAGCGTCGGAGATTTGGTTACACTCTAATATGCAAGTATTAAATACGTAGAGCACTAATCTTCACTGAACCCAAATTAAAATGGACGTGTCGTATTAAGACTTGTGGCTGATTGCAGCTGTGAACGTCTCGGACATAGCCCAGCCGTTCAGTGTGTGGGAGAGATTCGCGGAGACTCACGCGCTCATGCACTGGACCAACGGACACCTCAAGCCTGACGCGGCCGATCGACTTGGTCCTTTCTTCCATAGACCCTGGATGTGGCCCATTGTTTATAAGGTAATGACGATGCCCTTGCTCTACTGATTTTTATATTGACCTTAGATGTTATTAAGCCTTGCTGCGTCTCATTGTGCTATATGACGGCTATCTGGCAACGAGGCTTTTGCGTCTTATATTGATACATTTTTTCATGCCCACCCAGTCCAACAGAATTACTTACCTTCGGGTTTCCCTTAGTAAGCTCTGTCACAGAAGCTTACTGGTAGGCTGGATTTTGGGACACTAAAGAAATTAGATAAGTTTGGGTGTGTTCGAATAGGCAGCGAGAAGTCGTTGAGGCTTGACCAGTTCAGACCTTCACGCAGGTGCACCGGCTTCGATCCGCTGTATTAAGTATCAAGTTTAACCTTCCCTAGACCCTAGAGGCTCCCAGAAACTCAAATTTGCTGTGTAAAAAAGGAGTTTCCAGCCAGTTGAATGTAATCGCGTTGTTTCTATGTCCGTATTAACGAATGTGTTGACGAAGTGGCTATCTTGTAATAAACTTTCCGCCCTTACCGATAAAACTAATTTGATGCTTGCTTCACCAAGGTCTGCTCCTAAGCCAGTCGATATTTCTTTTAATAGCACAGTCTAAGAATACGCTCCCAGTTTTAGATAGTTGGGTCTAATTCTTCATAGTAAATTATCTTTCATCAAACACACCGACCACATATGCAATGGATTGAGTAAGTCTTGCGGTGTGCTACTCGCGTTATCGACTATTTTTCCAATTCACTTCCTAAGAACGTTGTTTTACTCCTCGTATTCTAAAGCCAAGTTCACATTAGCAACTTTCGTTTCACTTAAGCCTGTCAATCGCTTAGTGAAAATGTTGTTGACAGGCTAGCTGGGTATCACACTTGATTGTGCGTGTGAATGGTGCGCTGTTGCGGAGTAGAACGTTCTCTATAACAAGTTTACAGAATAACCATTTGTTCGCAACGTAAATTTGTTAAAATTTGCAGCAGCACTAGTAAACTAGTGTCAACTACCAGCAGGTGGAGTCAAAATATTGTTTATTTTAAATTTCATCAAAAAAACAGTTCACCAGCAACTTGTTGTCGACAGGCGGCTTAACAGCACTGCGTGATAATTTGCTGCGATAAAACGAAATGTTCTACAGGTTTATGTTCTGCATGGGCTACACAAAAAGACAGAAACAAACTATTAAACTCTAATTCATTAATAAACTCCCACTGCCAGGAAATTCTTCGAATATCTAGCTGCTTCCGTTTACAGAACGAAGAAATTTTAGGTTGAGGTCGCCTTATAATATACCTAAATTAAATGATTTTGAACCAAAATTTGGATTGAAAGAAAAAAATAGAATCAGCGTATTTAAGCACTTCTTTTGTGTGTGGAAATGTAGTAATTCCAGCCTTTCTTAATATTCCTTTTCACGTACTGTATGCAGCAGACACATGCTTGGGCACTGCTCGTAAAATGTTCTCTTGAAAACCTAATATATATAGCGGTGGCGTCATGGCTATGGCGCGATAATTGTTTTACTGTGAAATTTAAGACATTTTGCTGCTCTTTCGTTATTCAAGACCAACAATGTGTTTATACATACAAAGAACACTGTCTTACGGCCAAATTAGTTTTCAGAAGCAATTATTGATTCGCGCGCATTAGAAGCGAAGGTCGCCTGAAGTTCGCGTCGACGTCGTCAAAAACACAACTTGCTGCAGTCTACCGTCGTACACCGTAGCTCAGTCAGTCGTCAGAGTTGAGGCGTCGTTGGTTGGCCGACGGGCTGTGACGTCAACGAAAGTTGCTAATGTGAACTTGTCTTAAGTTGGCGTCTACTATTTTTTCTGGGCATAGTTCCCTTCAATAGGAAAAACAAAGTTAACATAATATTTATATAACAAAACGCTTCGTGTATATATTGATTTCGTGTGCGCTCTTAAGGAAATAGACCGGCGAAGAATAGGCCAGGTTGTAGATTTTCTATTTAAGTTACGTTCTCATAGAGATCGATGACCAGGTTACAGAAGATGGTGAAAGTGGAATCCTTATCCCTTCATCTGAAGCCACTTCTTGCTTGAAACACTTCTTGAAATTGGATCATATATGTGTATGCAGCCTCTGGAGTTCAAGTTTTCAACTTTTTCTATCAGCTCACGACGTATAAATTCGGAAGATGATCAACGGAACGCTCACAAATTGATTATTTTTCACAAGCAGTAAACAATTTTTTCTTCTAACTTCTAGACAAAGTTTCAGCACTTCAATGAAGCAGATATCATCAAAGACAGTATCATAGCAACGGTGCAATCACATTGCATATAAGCTGACTGGAGTTGCATTCAAGTTTCTTGCAGTGTTTTACTCAAGATTTGACTTGTGCCTCTTACTATGGAAGACGCACGTTTGATTAAAAAAGAGGATAGGAAACGCAAAAGAAGAACGAGACTACTTCTGACTCAAGAACGAAAACGTGCTACCAATGGAGTGAGATGAAGCAGTTATACGAAATAGTACCAAGAAAGACTTGAAGCATGCAGAAAGGTTACAGAAGGGACTAAGAGCTGCTGATAAGCGTAAGCGGGAAAATGTTGAAACGGCAAGTCAGAGAGAAGTGGACCTAAAGATGAGAGCTCGACAAACGATCAATGAAGAAGCTGAAGAAGCAAGAAGAAATTATTCCGCACCGGCTAATATTAAGCAAAATATCGATTATTGCGAGAATTTTTCCACGTGCGAGTACACCAGTTTTAAATGAAGCGCTACGATCCATACTCAGTGTAAAGACCGACGCAAATAATGTACCTTTAATGAATAATAATAACTCATTGGACAACCGTGAGGGGATTTCAAAGCTGGAAGATGTTTACAAACTTTATTTACTGAAATTTATTCTTAGGTCATTGTGCAATGATTCTCGTCTCTTTCAAGAAATGTTTGCGCCGCTCATTCCTAGTCATTCTTATTCAACGTGATTTAATCTCAATTTACCACAAATTACTTCAGAGATTGAAAGGGCGGGCACTGTATTTCAATCTGGGAAATATTTTAATAATTTCTCATATGACTTGAGGGAACCTTGTTCAAACTTTTTACGGAAGAAAAAATTTAAAACTTCTATATTAAGCCAATATTGAAATGCTCATTAACCCTGTTTCCTTGCTTCTAATTAAATTGTTTTGTAGCCATTAAATATTTGTATGGGAAGTAGGCGCTACTAGCAGCACCTTGAATTAAAATGAGTGAAATGCATTTTATTACTGTTCATGTAATTCTTTCTTGTTTTGTGTGCAAATACAGGCAAATACACACACGTGCAACACGATTCAAAGTGGCAAAGCCGAAGCTTCTGACTAGAGATTCGGACGAGCTTTGCGTTGAGGGCTTAATTTTGGCGCTTAATCGGACACACAATTTTTCAGAACCTTCTTGACTGGCTGGTTTCATCTTTTGTTTCCTCTACGACGATCAACGTATAGCTGTCGGAAAACGGGGAAAAAGAAAACTTAAAAAACTCAAATGACATACTCAATAATCCTACAAATGAATAAGAGAATTGTAAGTTCCACAAGGTAATTAATTTTGTATCTAGTTACTTCGCGATCGCATAACTTTCTTGGAGAGCCCTAATAGAAAAATCGCAGGAGCATCATTTCTTGAATAAAGCATCTCATAGCCACGCTAATTCCTTCAGTCGCAGCCGTGGTATGATGTGAACTACCGCATCGTGCTGCTGGGCAACCCTCTGGTGCTGTGGCTGTCTACAGCTGCCGTTGTTATCGCTGTCCTCTACGTGTTAACACAGGCCTACAGGCGACGCCGCAATGCTCGCTTTCGACAACCTGCAGGTAAGGTAACCAGTTTGGCTTCGCTTAATGTGTGCATGAGCTTTCCAAATAACTATGTTGCTAGTAGCACGTAACGTCTCTATTTACTTTGTGTGAGTACATGATAAATTTTTCGAAAATGCTGCCAAATGATATTCGGCTGATTGTACTTTAGAGGGAAGTTTTACGAATATGCCTCAAAGTATTAGAGATAGTTGTACTTCCGATTTGTGTTTCATAAGAAGATAAAGTAGTTTTGAGTCCAGGAAGTTACGTATTGTGTTCGTTGCAAACCTCTGGAAATTAATACTGAAGTTAACACTAATTACGTTTCAACCACTGCATCTTATACAGAAACTCATGCAACGGTTGCGTCAGTAACTTACAGACGAAGTATGCGTCTTAAATATTAAAAAAATGATGTCACACACAAAAAAGAGCTTGCCCTAGGTTCGTAGGTAGAGCTACAGTAATATTGCGTCATCTTTCGAAGTACGTAAAGCTGCGAGAGAGCGTAAAGTCTTGACAAAGAATAATTAGAGTCGAGAACTTCATTCTGTCTCTTTTGCAGCTAGCTAATCCGAGCCCTGTGTATCGCAACATCATCAATGGCAGTTTGGAATTCCTGGCTTTTTATATCCGCATCTCACAGTTGTTTCCACTTCCACAGCTTTTGGTGCAAATGTTGATTAACATGTGTCAAAATATATATTTTTCTTATTCGTTTTTAGGAATTGGGTGAAGTTCTTAAAAACTTCCCTAATAAATATTTATATTATAACAACCTCAGATGTGTGTCAAAATGTCCAAATGATTTCATATTGTAAGATCTGTTACTCAAATATAAATAGTTCAGACTGCTATCATTGACACGCCCATGGCTACCTGTTTTTAAAACTAAAGTTCCTAGGTTTACCATTACTCTCTTGTACATATATCACTAAATTAGATACCGGATGCAATACCTTGTTTCCAGAGGACTGGAATCTAGAGCTGTGGTGCAAGTGGCTGCTGGTGGCGTACCTTCTGCACTATCTTCCCTTCTATGCTATGGACAGGATCCTCTATTACCACCATTACTTCCCTGCCGTACAGTTCGCTTTATTACTCACAGGTACCGCAATTATCATTGGTCTAATTCTTTTTTACCTATGATACAGCATGTATACGGAAATTTCCTCGTTATATGTTGTGAATACGCTTTCCTAGTTATGTGCATATTTGTTGTTCATGAAAAGCTCTACTGCTTGATTGGATACACTCATGCAGAGATAGAAAATAATTATTTTTTAACATTCACTGTAATAAAATTCGTTGATTTTTTTATTACTATTATTATTGTAGTCAAAATACGCCAACCTGCAACGTGAGACCGGAGAAGCTCCATAACTTTGTTAACCTGCACGCAATCAGCCCAACAAGAGAAACAAACGAACAGAGAAATTTAAGAAAATCACAGAATCACTCTGATTGCAAACTGTTAAAAGCTGCTAAAATTACCTACAACAAAGGAAGAGCCATCAAGATTATTCCAGATATCTACACAAGATGGAATAAATAAACGAGGTACTGCCTTGTACGACATCATACCGATTACAAGAAAAACTCATGAGGGGCACCACATCGCCAGGCAAGCTGCGCCTGAGCAAATGGCTCCAAATGAAATACCGCCTGTGGATGACATCGGCAATTGTATATCTTATAGAGAAAACAAACTGTACCAACTCCACGGCGATGCGCCAGATCACAAACCACAGCGCCATCCGGTATAAATGCGCATCCAGTATAAATGCGTCGGACCACTCCAGCAGGCTAACTCAGATGACAATCGGCAGCAGAAGACTAAGTAGCAATATTCTAAAACAGGGACTAAATAGCGACTAAAGCAGCGACGCATCAACCATTCCGCACCAAACATCTTCCAAGTACGTCGCATAAGACCAATTTTTTGCAACACTCGTGAAGAAACTCAACGGATGTGGGCCTCATACGTCAACTTAGGATCAAAGATCTCACCCAAGATTGCCGGGAGTGTAACCACAGGAAGTGACACACCATCCAGTATAAGTGCCGGGAAAGCAGGCCTCAATGTACGCGACCTAGACTCAAGGATAGGCTTACTTGCATGTAATTCATCTTTTACCTAGAACGTCAGAAATCAACAACCTCCAATTTACAGTCAATGGATGCTTAAGCCTTCAACCTACTACTAGAATTTTCGTAAACAGCCAACAAAGTAGCATCATCAACGTAGCCAAGAAGTAAATTAAGAACACTATCCATCAAATCTGCTGTGTATACAATGAACAATAAAGGGCTCAAAACACTACCCTGTGGGGCACCAAATACCTCATCCAAACACTCACTACTATTCCAATCGACAACCACATATTGGCGTCTAGAAGACAAGAACTAACACCCGTGAAAATCGAACCACTAACACCCATCAGTCTAATTAAATGAAGCAAGCCTATGTGTTTCACGCAATGGAAAGCAGCACTAAAGTCCAGCTGGACCAACCTAACCTCCTAGCCCCAACCAAGCACCGACTGCAACGTATGAGGAACATGAAGTAGAGCGTCACCAAGTGCCCATACCGCTTCGAAAACCATACAGTGTGAGAGGTACGACCAACCTCGATGCTACCAACCTTTCATAAATTTTAGAAAAAAACTTGTGAGATCGAGATGGATCTATAATTTGAAGTCCAAGATGAAACTTACTAACAGGCGTAACCTGAGCAACACGCCAGCATTTAAGAAATGAGCCAAACCCCAACATTCGACGGAACATTGAAGCGAGCGGGGCCGCAAGTACATCAGCTACCTTTCGAGAAGGCAAAACCGGAGACCTTTGGTTCAGGGTTAGATGCTAAGGGGATGCGCGCTTGGTACCGGAGCAACGAAAGGTCTGCTTTGGCAGCAGAGTCCACAGCAAGATCACCACCAGCACCGATTCAAGGGAGAATGGAAGAGGTCGCACCATATATAACGCTCTTCGATGAAAGCCACCATATGTATGCAATCATAAGAAGCCAATGACTCCCTGGACCTCAGATTATGCTCCCTTTCAGCTTCTGCATAAGTAGCCTTAGCCTGACGCTACAGTTCTCTGAAACGATGAAAGTCTACATCAGACAGGCTAATGCGCCAGCGGGAATACGCCTCCTGCTTCAACTGATGCGCCTTCTGACAGGCATCATCAAATCAGGTTTCATCACCCGTCCTGATTGTAACGAAGCGAGAAGTGCTCAGATACGCACTACAGATCCAAAATACTGTAGATCCAGGATCAGGAGACTTACTTATGACCTCCAAGACAACGCGAGGAAGGCACCAGAAACTGCATCTCAATTCACTCTGGACTTCTACCATACATCATATCTGACAGTGACTCTGGGAACCCGCTGATGAGCTTGCCACTTTGCGTAGAGAGCACCATAGTCCGAGGAACAAACGGGGGACGACACTGACACACCAACCACTTCAGGAACATCAGTCAATAGGAGGTCAAGGACACCACCCATTAAGTAGGTATGACTCTCATCCAACTGCTCACAACCAGAGGTAGTCAAGAAATTGAAGGATGCATGACCAGAACAATCGGTCCTTCCAGCGCATAACCATTCCGCATTGTGGCAATTACAATCAGCCGTAAATCAAAAGCAGAACGCCTATCCGATGACTCAGTCCTAGTTGCTACATTTAAAAGACTGTCGAAAACCATCAGCAGACGGACTGCGATACATGGAAAACGAATAAAGTTCCTAACAAACCACACACTCACAGCACCATCAACTTTCAACATGGACACAGCGATAACTTTACAAACTTAAGCAGACAGATCCCTAAATGTAGGGCACGGTTCTCGCTACCGTTTGTGCCTCGCGATATTGGAGAGCAGCAACTCCCGACCGCACGAAGGGCACATAGACACCCTATCCCTCACCGGCATGCTCTCATTCTCCTCCCGCTCCTTATTCACCTCCACACCGTTCATTCTCTCACACCTAGTAACATGCCTCGCATAGTCACTCTTCGCCACCAGCACGCCACACCGTCCAAATTCACTCATGTGAGTGAGTGAGTTCTCACATGCTTCATTCTCGCCACCTAGGTCTCATATCACATTTGCTAGTCTAACAACACACGCTCTCTGGGGCGGCTCGATGCCTCATTTTCTGGTGCAGCACGCGTCCCCGCCCGTCGATTTGCACCTCCTCCCATACTTCTCATACCTGCTTATTAAGTCAACCGCACTCCTCACATTTCTATCAAGTGTACACTGTACACACCCCATTCATGTCTGTAACTTATCTGACGTTCCCTAATATCCAGGTGTTCCATCCGCTCCCTGCCACTCTTCTTCCGACCATCTCCGTCATTACTCTAGCGCTCCACATGTGTCCAGAGCACACCACTCACGCAACACACACTTCCAGTACAACTGTGTTCCTTTTTCGCCCAGCCATTTCCTCATTATCTAAAAGACCTTCATACCACCCAAAACACGAAAGCTTTCACAAACCTATCCTCCCTCTCACTACATGACGCACACGCTCAAGCACTCTCTCTCCAACTTCCACCTCACGCTCTTCACATTCAAGCGACTCCTCACATCCTGCATGTTCTCATGTCTCGCTTGCATGTGTTGCAGAGGCTCACCATTCCTGTTACTCCACACATACCTATAGCATTTATCCATCCACTTCTGCAACTTTTTACATCCCTTTTATACCGCACACGAACTTGATAATCATACGACAGACTACTCTCAACGTACACTCCAACCACTCTCGCTCCCCATCTCTTAGACATTCGCGACCCTTTCAACGATGCTTTCACACTCCACCACAAACCATTCGTTCTTTTAATCCCGTTTTTCCCATTCGCATCCACCCAACTCCCTAGCACTGTCATATTCATTCCCTCATCCTTTCCGAACTCAAGCACTTCTTCTTTGCCATCATTATTCCTCTCTTCCCATTTATATTCATCACGTTTTCTAGCACATTCACACCATCATCAGTCGCGCCACTCATACCTACATTCGTTATGTCATCAGAAAAAAGGACTGTGGTTTGCCATTGTAAATTTTTTCCAAAGTTTTCCAAAATACTGTATGAATTAGCTGAAAAGAATAATATTTGTCGTGTCCCTCTCTAAAGTCGTGTGAGTGTTCTTGTTGCAGCGTCAATAACAAAGAGACCAATCGGTAAGTTTACTTTAGTATGATGATGAACTTACCTGTCGTTTATTTTACCCGGCGATGAATTTATCAATAGCCAAATTTACGAGTGGGTGAATTCCCAGCGATGATTGTACACTCCAATTCATTTATAGATTAAATTTACTCCCAGCGAGTTACAGTGCTAGTGCATTACGTTTCAAACTTGCTTTAGAAGTTATTTTGATGAATCATCTGTCTTTCCTCATTACTAATGACGTTCTCTCGATTCAACTGACGTCTGCGCAATCGCATAACAAACAGCTCTGCTTGTTGGCCNTTATAGATTAAATTTACTCACAGCGAGTTACAGTGCTAGTGCATTACGTTTCAAACTTGCTTTAGAAGTTATTTTGATGAATCATCTGTCTTTCCTCATTACTAATGACGTTCTCTCGATTCAACTGACGTCTGCGCAATCGTATAACAAACAGCTCTGCTTGTTGGCCACGTGATACAGACGTTGCCTCCGAGGTTGTCGTTCGCAGCGTCTGCCCTGGCTGTCATATGCCTCATGTACACGTGAGTATGGAAGTATTTAATTCCCATAGTTAATATGACCATACAGCAAACAAGTAAATTTTTGTACTAGCAGCAATGGGCATAAACTGTAACTTCATCGTTTTTCACTTTCTTGGTACTGTAATGATAGCGTCGCATAGTGCGAGATGATTGATCTTAAAGGGTATACTAACGAGACCCGTGGAAATTCCACGGTTGAATAAAATCTATACCTTCCAAAATGAACGACACCACGATATGCAATTGCAGGTTACACGAGTTTAACCTAATGCAGCTCTTTTGACGTAACCCACCCCGTTTAAGTTAACGCCAGTCACTTAACCTTGGCGAACTGTTTCTAACTCATTAATGTCTGTCTACCCTAAAATAATTTTATTGTCTATGCTACTGTAACCAGTGGGTAACCGTGGGAATTCCAGGATTAGTTAACGTTCTCACTTTGTAAAATGTAGCAATCCTAAGCTACGCTATTATAACTCATTTTAGCTGGACTTAACTTAGCTCTTCTAACTCAACCTACCCCGCAAATAACGCCAGTCAGCGGGTCCCGTCGTCAGAAATGACAGCAGTTGTTTTGTGATTAGGCCTTTTATCGTGCACGTTCCTAATATAGGTTTTACTGTAAAATAGGTCTCATCCCTGCAGGCCTGATCTTCCATTAATGAGACGCAAGATGTACAGCCATGAGTTCAGTAAGAGCTATATGTATATCCCCCACCAGGATTAGGCGCGAGTATCAGCTTGGAATTGGGCAAACGTTGAGCAGCACTGAGAAAATATAGTTCAGTCCTGTGAATACACCGGCAATGCTCAGCGCTTACCGTAACCTGGATACCAACCGATAGCTGAACCTCAAGCGTCGAAATTTGGCTGCATTGTAAATCTACTATTTAATAAAACACAGTTGTTGGTCGCTTGCTTCCTCCAGGGTTGATCCGTCTCTCCGTCACGCAGTTAAGAGTTTAATAGGAGAAAATTTATGTTCTGAAGAACAAGTTGAGATACCATACAATTTCAGCGCTTGGAGTAGCGGTGACAAATATAGCTCTGGATCTCCGGCCTCTGGATTCCCGCTTCCATTGCTGAATTATATCGAAGTAGTTGAATCTTCACGCTGAGCAGACGCCTTTTATATTGACTAGCTGGACCCGTCAAACTTTCAACACTGGGACTTGATATGTGATATATTAAGTCCATCCTCTTGGTTGATAATATCTCAATTCCCTGTAATGGAGTAGCCAGGGGAGGATCGTGGGGAGACACACTCCCTCCCTAAAAAGTTACACGCGCTCCTCACTGGAAATGAGGCCTTGAAAAAAATTTACTGCTTAGGGCCTAGCTTTTGTGTCTCGCTGCCCCCCCCCCCCTCTTGAATTTTACTATCACTCCTAGTGCCCAGCCCACATGTAAATTTTCCATGCCCTTACCCGTTCATTCAGGAGAGCCCAGGGGCTTACAAATTATTAAAAAGACCTTCCCCAGCTGCACAGAACTGCTGACCTTCGCGTATGATTGGATCCGTAGAATATTTATATAAGTTAGCAGCACCAATGAAACGTCCACGCTTTGGCTTAAGGCGCTTCAGATAGATCAGTGGAAACTTTGCATTGTACCATGGCTATTCCCCGTCAACATCACAAACAACATTGAGATTCGATGCATGATATCTTATACGACCAGCCTTTTTGCTGATAATTACTGAAGCTGCCCATGTCTAAGTGGCCCGTGGATTACATTTATAAGCCCCTCTGTCTAACTGGACCCGTGGAATTCCTTTGGCAGCAAACCACGGTACAGGTTCCCCAAAATTTATTCCTAAAACTTTCGGGGGTATAAACAATTAAAAAGACCTGGCCTGTGGCCGAGAGATTAGTCACCAGCCGTATCACAGATACGCCAGCTTTCTGAACTCAATAAAGCGAAAACAATGAAGAATGATGGACGAAAATCGCCAATATATTTGCCTCTCGCGTTAGTTGTAGCACAGATACCGGATTTCGCATGCAAGGCCAAATGCGAGTTGAACAGTGAATTCAGGCGTAACACACGGAGGAAGGAAGGAAGGAAGGAAGGAAGGAACGAACGAAGGAACAACGCTATTAATATTATAGACTAGCTGGACCCGGGAAAATATTCACGGTTTACATCTTTATTTTGAGTGGTTGGAAAATTTCCATTTACCGGTGTGCTTGTTGTTGGATTGAATGTAATTAGTTGCACATCTAATTTTATCCTGTTTATTATTGCAAATCGGTATTTGCCCTCCTGGGGGTAGTTAACTTCCCAAGGGTTGTTGTCGTCCTAGGGGTCATTGTTTTCCCAGAGGGTAGTTGTCCTTCCAATTTAAAGGGTAGTTTACCTCCTATAGGGACAGTTGTCCTCTTATTTAGGTAGCTGTAATCTATGGGACCCGTGGATAGTCTACGGTTGGTAAATGTTTTCACTTACCATAGTTTAACCTGAGGTAGTGCCTCTAACTTAATCCAACCCGTCTGAGCTGACGGCCGTCGCTTACTCCTGTCTTTCCTTACGCAGTCCGTCTACCTTACATCTCGCCTAACCTTTCGTAGAATATTTGTTTGACCTCTAAAATTAATCACGAATTTATTCCGCAGCAAAGAATTCGCACTTGTGTCTTGCTAAACATAGAAACATGACGGTGCTCCTTGTATTGTTCTCCAATGTATTTGAACACCTTTTCTAAGCTCTCTTTCCCACAGCTTACAGGTAATTTAGCCCTTCCTAATCTTACACATTTCAATATTTTGTCGGCGTATTAGATTTTTCTCACTATTTTGGGACCCGTGGGTACTGATAAACAGCCCATCATTATTCTGCTTCGTTTGATGCGATTGTGGACCCGCGCGTGAAAAAATTCACCCAATAATCATCAATATGCTTGCTAATATAGGCCGGTGCAAAATCTTCTCTTCTTTAATTTGCTTCTTCTTCTTCACACTTCTTCATTGATTGTACTTTCATTACTAAAATACATATAGAGGAAAACGCTACCGCGGCCAACTCAAATTATCGTAAGATATACGCGCTTCTTCTGAGCATTACACTTCAATTAGTCTGCAGCACACTCCTCCCCCCCCCTTTGATGTCATGCAAAACAGAAATTAACTGAATTAGTAAGCACTGAAACATCACTGAATTTCATTTCTGCTGCGTATCTAGAATACACAGTGAGATAGTCTCAGCACCCAAGAAGTTTGAAGATAGAATTACTACGTCTATTACACCGGAAACCATCGGTTCCTCAACGGTGCACTGATTTTCTCCAACAGAAAATATAATTTCGATGCAGAGAAAAGTAATGACTGTCAGACTCTACGGGAACGGCAAGAGAGGCTGGAAGAGCAAGAACTACATTCATTTTCAATAACGATTAGTACCATATTTCAAATTTAGCCTTCTTCTGCAATTGCCTACTGAATTTCTGCGCTGCATCCGCCTTTCTGTGTGCTGCCCTGCCCTGTCCTGCGCTGCATCTGCTCTTTCTGTTCGCTGTCCTGTGTCTGAAAGTGCACCCGGCTTTTTTTCTAATTTTACCGAGCAATTGTATGGCATTTAAGTATTATGAGTCGACTTTTGCTCTAATATTACTTTGCCTTAAGGGAAGTAATTTGTTTCTGTTATCATTTTATGTTTTCCATACAAATCTTGGTAAAAATTTCTCCTATCTCGGTGTTTAATCATATACTTCCGAACCATTTTTGTTGCAGCGGTTTGAAATTATGGAGGACAGCATCTCATTGGGAGAAGACATGAATGAATAAAAACCTGAAGGTTTTCAACTACACAGTTCCATCTTTAGAATGCCATATCACTCTCGATGAAACTCACTTGGTTGATTGCATTTTAAAGACGATAAACTTGACTCCAAAAGCATGTAGGACACTCTGAAGGCCCAAATGAAATGATGAAGAAACAATGTATAATAGATACTTATTAACGCACTACGATTTTATGACGTCACAAACTCATTACCAACAGTGCACTGCAGCTTTTTCCCCAACCCCGGCGTGCGTTAACTTTGCCTCATCATCCATGATCTAATTACACGGTATTCATGGCTTAGCTTTTGTCTGGACGTGGGCAGTCGAAAACCTGCTCCGACTCGTTACTTCAAGTTTGCCTTACTTATAGACTAAACTTGAGACACCTACAGCTACTATACCGATGGTTTGCAGTAACATATACATGCAATGCCAACATATTAACACCAGCAGGCTTATCTAACGTTCTAACTGAGTCTTTAGATTAGAACAAATGTATTATCTTTCTTTCAGGCTACGAGGTTGCGTGAAATTTTGCAGAGTAACCCCTAAAATTTTTCGATGCAACTTCAGAGAATAAAGTTTTTTGGGAGACCACTATCACTTTTCCGCATAATTCAAAAGCCTAATCCTAATATAGACTGTATTTACTATATGTACGATTACATACTTTTTGGAGGTTAAAACGTTTATTCAAAGCTACTAGTTAACAATTGATATATATATTTGTTTAATGTTTTCCATAAAATATTTAATGTCACCTTGTTTCCTCATGACCTGATTTTAAGATTTGCAGTAAAACAATGCACTGACTGCAGAGGTTTTTTTTTTTTACAGAGTAATCAAGTCAAGGACAGTTTTACCGGACTTTCGCAATGTTTTTAATTGAAGTGGTTATTTGCTGCCATTAGTAAAGAACGTTGAATCGTAAGAGCCAGCGGAAATCGTAAATAAAGAATACAGAGGGCCAGTCCGTTTTTGGGCTCCAGATGACGTCACAGCTGGCCAGCAAGCAAAGCAAAGGGGGCACGTTCATCTTATACGGAGCCTTCCACACAAATCTATTTAATCCTCTCGGCTTATCGACAATAGAAGTTTTCCTTGATATTATTAGTTCTTATGGATCCTTTCCTGCTGTTACCAAACATAGAGGATTCTATCCAGAAAATCCTGTTTAAAAATATTCATTGCTCGATCACATTTGGTTTAATTTTTGTGTCTGTTCTAATTGCATTTATATGTAGCATTATTGACGCCTCAAGCAGTGATCATCTTCCGTCCCTCTAGGAGCACCACGTTAGTAATAGAGAAAAGAAACAAACCATTAACCAGCATTCACACCTAAACAGAGGGTAACATAGCAGAGGTCGGCAACTACTCCATCCATAGAAATAGCGCTTCCGTAGTGGCATTGGGTAGGAAACGACGGAACTGCACTGCAAACGCTGAGTGGATTTAGTTGATTTTGATGCTCCATGTGAGTTAGTTCACGACGGTTAAGATGCAGGTACACGGCCGTGCGTTAATAGCAATTAAGAGACAGGAGCACGTTCCTTAGTTAATCGTTCGGTGAAGAACATATAATTTACGACATTCAACAATCGTCAAGATCAGGGAGTTTAAGATCGGCAGTGGAATAGTCAATAACTTAGTAAGCAAGAGGTAAGTGGCCTGTTCACGAGCAGTGACGGTCGAAGGTAGAATGAAATCAAGGCCAGTGGCTGTACACACCGGAAGCTGGCTAGCGAACCACCGACTGCCCTACACAAAGGGATGACGTCAGCTACAATAAGACGAGCAATTGCAACAGGATATTAAGACATTGTTGAAAGTAGACCTGCTTATTCGGTAAAACTTCATAATCAATTTTAAATGCCATGTGCCGTATCACGATACTACCGATACCACCTGTAATTTTTTTTCCTTCGGCCTAAGTATGTTCTTTACATTATTAATTAGCAAATCTTGTAACCAACTTCCTACCTGTACAATATATGTGCATGGTAAGTCCATATTAACAATCTGATTAGAAATATATGATGTTCATGCAAGACCGATATATTTTACTTGTCCACCACAACAATCAATTGCATATTCTCAGCTTTACATGGAATGTACTTACTTGCCATTCACGTCACAGACCAAGTGAGCCAACGCTTTTCTGATACTTGATTGCAAAAACCACAATGTTCTATGCACTGGAACTGGGTCGAGGTCAAACTAAATCTAGATTCACTGTTCATATATACATACAATGTATATCATGCCGATACTGTATCATCCTGACTAAATTTGCATAAACTTCATGACAAGTCTTCCTTGAGGTTTTGACATTTCTGAAGTAATAGTTTCAAAGTGAATGAGAGAGTAAAAGTTCTTCCTAAAATTATTTTTGAGTAAAATTTATTTAAATCCAAAATGAATGTTTCGGGCTTTTGCCCCTCATCAGCGATAAAGAAAATATAAAAGCACACAGAAATGAGTATGAAAGATGACAAACAATTCAGATAAAAGCGTATTGCAAAACCAGTCACAGGAGCCACAGAATCTAAAAACAGATGACGGATATTAAGCAAGGATTTGTAAATCAGAATGGACAAGAGCTTTGTGTGTCGTTCAGTTCGGGTTATGATTTGGAAATGTGTAATAATTCTAAAATTCTAACGTTTGTAAATTTGTTAGTACTGTCAATTATCTAAAGAGAATTTTCCCTAATTACACTCGTGCACTGAATTACATGGTCTCCAATGCTAAACTTAGCATGATGTGTTAAATGTTGCCCATTCTAGGACTCCCTCCCACATAGTCATGCGTCGGCTCACTCAAGGCACGGCTGGTACAGCCTACTCTGTGTACCTGGACGTACAGAGTACTTAACTCGTAAACAACAAGCGAGCACAGACCCCATGCGAGCTTATCATTGAACGAGAGAAAAAAGCCAATTGTTGAGATGAAATGCAAGTCAATGTGCATGTACCATGAGGGCAAAACTGCGTTAATTCCTTTTTCAACTTTTCTCATTGATAACCAAAGTATCAAAAAATAACGGTTTCTTCCGCACATAAAATGAAAACTGATTATAATGTTTCTTGTCTAAGAACTTCTTTATGGAAGAATCATGAGAGTAATTGGGAGCCCGTTTGACCTAAAAAAAAGTTTTCAAAATTCGAACTCTGCATATAGCGTTAAATTTTAACTCCTCTTACCTTGCTTTCTAATGAGAGTTAGAATTGTTAATATCATTTTTTAGG
This sequence comes from Parhyale hawaiensis, assembly GCA_001587735.2. Taxonomy (NCBI): domain Eukaryota; kingdom Metazoa; phylum Arthropoda; class Malacostraca; order Amphipoda; family Hyalidae; genus Parhyale; species Parhyale hawaiensis. The sequence goes on from LQNS02000138.1 coordinate 4,785,743, forward strand.
TCAAAAGGGTTTCCAATTACTCTAATTAATTCTTGCATAAAGAAGTTCTTAGATAAGAAATACTATAATCAGCTTGTAACTAGTACTAAACATCATACAGGAGAAAGTTATTGAATAGGGCAATACGTAAATGTAAAGAATAGTATTATGAAAATAAAATTATAGACTCTTGCAATTTTTCCTGTAGGGTGTGTAAGGTCTTGAATGACGTACTCAATAGAACAAACAATCAGACTGTTTCTCTCAATGCAGATGGTAATGTACTTCGTGATGTTCAATCAACAAATCTATTTACCGCATATTTTACTTCTGTCGCTGCATCGCTTGTTGAAGCTCTCCCTCCACAAGAAGGGAATTTAACAATTAATACGAATTTCATTAAAGACTTAGCACTAATCACTAGAATCTACAGGACACCAGCATTTTCAGGCCTTGGAACAAGCTCCTTCAGCTACTGCTACGATGAGTTTAAAGCTAACGCTCTAAAAACTCCTCCCCTTACGTTGCATTCTCAAATTAAATAAGTTTTCTTCCTAGATTCTTTAAGGATAGCAGTTATCCGCACCACGTTTTAGATCACTACTGCAAGCTATTTATGGACAAACTATCTGGTCCCGGTATCATTAAGCCCACAGTTGGTAAAGTAGATGTTTTCCACTCCCTTCCATGCTACAGCCAAGCCCCCGTCGATACAGTTAACACTCTGAAAACTTTCCTCTCCGAAGCTTACCTGCATATAAACTTCAGATTCTCTCTTACTATCCTATATTAAATTAAAAGACAAGCTTTCTAACACCTCTTCTCTTCAGTGTTGTATGTAAATTTCAGTGCATGAGCTGTCATGCTTCGTACTTTGGCAGAGTTGGTGAGCATTACAAAACCTGCGTTGATCAACTTTTAGGAATATCCACTAGAACAGGCTTGCCACCTGCAAAACCTATCCATTCAGCTCCTCGTTTTTATGAAGAACAAAACACTCACCCTATTAGTAGGAATGACTTCTCTATCGTAGAGTTTGCAACCCAATAGAACTTACAACTTAGGAATCTTTTTACATCTCTAAATCTAAACCTAGCCGAAACACAATGACTACTGCTATCCCTTTCATTACGGTCCACAGCAAAATTTTGTCCGTTCCCTTCGCCTGTACCAGCTGTCTGTGCATCTTCGTCCATCGTCCGTTACGTTCATGCCTCCTGGAATTGCAACTGATGTAACCTGAGCTCTACCCTACAGGTTCAGTCTGTACTGCGACGTAGGCTACGGCTACAGTACAAACGGTGCTTTCAACCCCAACACTTCACGTCATCGACACGTGCGCTTCCTGGACTCGTGGCACATCTGACGGCAGGGCGGGTGCTTACTGTACAGCGAAAATATCGTAAACACGCCACATACATTTCCGATATGAATATTTTGCTTCGTATGCCTTCAGTGGTTATTTCCAGCAGGTACAGATGCACTGCTACCCAGCTCTCAGTAAATTAGAAAGTTGCGTCTTGCTAGAATTTCTAAATGTTTTCATTATCCTTAGAGTCGATCAATATTGCCAGCAAACGCTAGTGTCCAGCAACGAGACACTTAGATTTGCTGGCAATGATGACCAACTCCAAATCAAAGGGCAATGTTTGTGTCGTGACACCATCAGATGTCCGATGTTATGAACGTGTACTTGAGCTTGATTATGTGATTATTATTACTATTTTTTTTTGCCATGATTTCTCCAACCAATAGCTAGGGGTTTATTTATGTTGTAAAAATGTAAGCATTATTTTATTTTGGCAGCTATGGTGTAACCATCCTTCAACAGACGATGGTCTAATTCATTGTTGTTTAAACGAGGATTGCTATTGTCCGTAGCTATTTTGGATAATTCTGACACTTATAACGGTCGATACTAAATTTCACCAGAAAACTGACGTCAATTACTATGTCATAATGAATGCATCCGCACAACCGGATTGTTCCTTTAACGAAGGCACGACGGCAAACGCCTTAGGATATAGTTTGGCTGTAGTAATTTAAAATCGAAGTTAGAGCAGTGATCAAGAGTTTAAAATTTTTATCTGTAATAGGATTTCCAGCTATTTCAAAATGGTCGAAAATTTTACTATATAGAATTTTTGAATATTTGCCAACCTCTGATGATAATGAAAGGATATAAATATTTATGTCGACATGCGTTGACGTAGTAATAGTAAAATTTTGATAGTATTGAAGTTGAGGAATTTCCTATAGCAGAATTTTCTATCGAGGAATTTTCTCGATCAGTGCTCAGCATTGCTTGAAATTATTAAAATCAATTTATGGCCACAGAAACTTGCCTTTTTACAATTGAAGAGCGAGTTTCATGGATCTACATCTTTTGAAATAGCCATTACCGTTTCGTTTTGCGAAGAATTGGTATCTTTGTTAAATTGATGTTATATGTCGTCACTTGTGGTAGGCAATCATCACCCGTGTGAAGCATGTTTATCGTCAATAAACTATACCTACGCTTGGCTTATCTTCCACCTTCCGGTGTACAATCACTGTATCGTTCCGGCTAATTTCAAGTGAAAGATGAATCCGTTCGCAAGTAGGAGTCCTTCATCGGAGAATGCACTACTTTTAAGTCCTAGCTATACCCATGTATTAGGAACGAGCTAACTGCAGTCACTGATAATGCTATGATTTAGCATAATATACACAGCTTGTAATAAGCGAGTCGAAAATTGACGTGCGAAGAAAATAGCCTCCAAAAACTACTTGACTGAATGTTTTCCACTGATCTGTGAGCGGCAATTCCGTACAAGGTACATACAGACTTTGCGTTGTTCCCATATTCAATTTTGTAGATTTAGAAAATGTACCCAATTTTTTTTAACAAGTTGGTTGTTTTCCTTTGCTGAGAGAACATACAATATTTTTAATTTAAAACTGAAGGCACGTAGTTTCTTCATTATTACGCAATTATGTACTGCGCCAATCTCTCGACAATTAAAAAGAAGAATTTTTATCGGCACCCCTTCAGTGTTCATATTTGCCGTTGCGATTATACATCTAACATATGAGCACACGTGGCACACGCTATGACTGCTGTTTAGTACTATACTGTAGTTCCTTTTGAGGTGCTGAAGCTGAGGGCTACCAAGCAGTTCTAGTTCAGTCTATTGTAGTGCAAAAATATGAGAAAGATCAATAACTAGGCATTTCCCTGCTGCTGGTGTAGACACAATACTAAAAGAAGTCACACTTTCAAGCGGCCCTCCATCAACTTTTGCACTGAATTGCTGCTTTTTTTCCTGGTATGAATGAGGAACTCTTCCTGGTTAATTTTAGTTTGAAGAATACTAAAGGGAGAGCGAGAGAAAATAGTACTCTACAAACTATATAGAGAGACCCCGGATAAAAGACGCACGTTTCTCATTAGATTGTGACTCTTGAGAAGTGTCACCTGCCTTTATTGGGTCAAGTGTCCTCTCAACAGTCTGCCCGTGCATTCGGGATCTGACCCTAACACTGTATCTTATATACTGACTGTGGCTTCTACTGGGTGCTTATTTTGTATGTATATTAGTGGATAAAAAGGAGCTCCAAAGTGATCAGAGAATCATTAAAAACAGACATTTCGGATTGCTAGAAAGTAAACATCCAACTGGAGTGTCGCTAAAATGATAAAGATCATGATTATAAAAAAATGCTTACGAACAGCAGAAATTAAATTTATCCAAGATTAGTGCTAAAAAGCATGAGATATCTCAGAAATTATAGAGAGCTTCACAGGAGATACGTACTTGTTCAGCACCAGTCAAAGTTTGCACATATAGAAGAAGATTCTCTCTGAATAGGGATTTGTCACGCATTAGCGCATGGTGCTCGGCCTATAGTATGAAGCTGAATTCCA
>LQNS02000138.1:4815681-4827621 GCA_001587735.2 Parhyale hawaiensis
CGCCTGTTTGCATGGATCTGATACTGCACTGCATCGTCGACATTTCTTATGCGCTCTCAGGTTCAAGAGCTTGCGAGTCAGCGAGGGAGGAGTATGTGGAGCTGATCGACGAACTGCGGAAGTATGGCCACACTATGATGACTTTCTTCTTTAGCACCGCATCGGACGAAAAAAGGGACTTGGACTACCCCCGGAGAAGAGACGAACTGGAGGACGCCCTCAACGGACTGAAGGCATCACTGTATAAGGATTGCAGCATCATAGGAAAAGTGACTCAGCCAGGATGGAAGAGGATATCTGAAGCCGAAGATGTTCATGGACTGCTTTCTAGTACCGGGAGTATATGTGCTGTCTGTCATGTGAGTAACCTGACGGAGGATAGTGACTTCATTGTATTGGCGAGCTGTGGGCACGTCTTCGGCAAGCCCTGCATCTCTACTTGGTTCCGACAGCGGGAAACTTGCCCTTTGTGTCGGACTTCTGCTGACGTTTTGCTGACTGCTGAGGACGCTGCTGCACTCAAGAGGGAGCAAGAAGACTACCAGAGGAAAAGACTACGTGACTCTGAGGACCTCGACGAGAGACACCCGAAGAGGCACCGGAGATAAGCTACTGTGAGCATTTGACTTCACTAATGGAAGGAAAGCATGTTATGTTAGACGTGGAAACAAACAAATGGCTGGGTTGAAACTCCCTGGAGTGGGTAACCACTCCTAAAACCCCACATGAGACAGTCACCTTGACGAGGTATGTGGGCTTGCCACTAAGAACTGTCAATAATTGTATTGTACGACTTAGTTTGCCGATAAGGTATTGTGCAGCCTGCTCCTCACACAAATTTCAGGATTGCTTAGACTATTTTATGAACACATTTTTATATTCAAATACTGCAATTATTTCATACCTCAATTCAATGTTAAACTTGCTGCTTCCACTTCTATTTTCTCAAGATCCATCAATAGAATGAAATTAGAAAATCAAATTAAATTGAAAGAAAGCATGAAATCATACACTGACAGAGGCGCCATAACGTTCCACAGCTGTAAACGCGTGGCCACGGACGTCATGTAATTACACAACCAGTATTCTATTCTTATTACATTTTGAATACATGAAAATAACTACTTCATTTACTATTTTGTAGCATTAAACCGAGAAACGTAGAAATAAAGCTTAGCATAACACTAATCGTAGAGCGACAACACCTGCTAGCACTGCAAATGTCCCTGTCATCTGCCATGTGAATTTCCATTTTCTTATTACCCTTTAAATGAATACACAGCAACCAAGAACCATGTAGCAACTGATACACTCATAAATTCTTTTCTCACAAACTCAGTACAAAGACTGACGCCGCTCTCTATCACACCTCAAAAACATTCCTTTGCACACTCACACTTTGGAAACTAAGGAACTCATTCTAGAGAATGCCTTTTGTGATACGATCCTTTAACCGAGAAGGTCCCAACCAGTAAGAGTCAGCGAAGCCTCAGCAAAAGGATCTTATAGCCTGGCTTCATGCCTCTTTACTGGAAGATCACGTCTGCAGGCGTGAGACCTATTTGATAGCAAAACCTATACTGGAAGCAGGAACAATGAAAAACTTAATTATAAAATTATGTCATCTGAGGCTGGGCCCTTTACTTTGATGAAGAATTGCTCATAGTTTTTCAGCAATGTGTACTCAACAAACGAGCAGACAGACGGACAAAAACAGGACTGACGTATCATCACAATAAAGTTGTCAGTTTTTTTGAGACGTATTTCATGAATATCCTTCCAAAGTTTTTTGAGCTATATGTTGTTTAAAGACAGGCAAACTCCGTCAAAAACCTCCCGTCATTGACGGAAGTTATGAAAAGATGACGGAAAGAAGATCAGCAATAGGAAACCCGGTTTGCTGTACAAAACGAAACGCTTATGAAAAATAAAATTGGTCGAGTAGTGTCTTTTGACCGTCTGTGATCTATATATGGGAGTCTTGCAAGAAAATTGCTGGGTATTAGCTTAACTGAGCCGGCGATCTTAAAGTGTTTCTCTGTAGAGATAATATAGGAAACTCCATATCACAGTTCGGATTGGGGGAGGTCTGTCTTCCGTCCCATGGCAGATGTATTCAACTCAGCAGGTTTTTTTGTACGAAATTTCAGCATTTTTTTGGTGCATTTTCATTATTGCTTCAGACAAAAGCAAACCCTGCACTAGCTATCATTACCTCCGCCAAAGAGGTTATGTTTTCGTCGTGTTTGTCTGTCTGTCACCAAGATAACTTAAAAAGTTAATAACCCATTTGGATGAAATTTACAGGGATTGTTCGGTATGTTAGGAGGAACAGATGATTAACTTTTGGTGAAGATATGTCGATCCGTTTGTTTGTTTGTTTGTCTGCCTCATTTTCTTCAATGCCGTGACTCAAAAAGTTATGAAATGGATTTTGATGAAATTAACATTAGTTGTTAGGTATATAACAAAGAGTAAATGACCATATTTTGGTAATTATCCGTTTGTTCGTTCATTCGTTTGTCGCTGTTTTTAATTTTATGCTTGTTAACACAATAACTCAAAAAATAATTAATGGATCTTTATGAAATTCATAGGGGTTGTTAGTAATGTTAAAAGATATAAATGATCAAATTTTGGTGCAGATCGGTTTGTTCGTTTGTATGTTTGACCCATGCTTGTCAGACCGTTTGTTAGCAGTATAACTCAAAAAGTTATGAACGGATCTTCAAGAAAATTGTACAAGATGTTATGACTATTGAAAGGCAAAAATGATCAGATTTTGGAGTTAATACGAAGAAAATTATGGTTTCAGTACCAATTTGAATTTTTTGCGACCGTTGCCTCGCTTGGCGGAGGTATGGGCTCTCAGAGTGCTTTAATTTTATATGCTTCGGCTTCCTAGAAAAGTCATAGCCGGGAAAGTCATGAGTGAGAACACTGGCAATTACGATAAGTAGGAGATATACTACTTTCGCGGCAGTTTATATACGTGCGTCCCTATGCACTACCGTGACTATAAATAGGTAATTTGCCTAAACCTTTTTTTTTTGCTCAGAAGTGTCCATATCTGCAGAAAATCCGCAGCGGAGGAGCAAAGATGAAATTAACCAAGATGGTAAGTACTATATTCCCCTTTTAGCCCTTCAGCTAAGAGTGAAATAACTAAGAAAAGTAAGTACATACAAGGGAACTGTGCTTATGGTAAATCAATATAACGGCTACAGTCTCCTACAACGACTGTTTCGCGCACACGCTCTGCTGCCGTATAGCAACAGCCTTACCTGTGCCCCTGAACTAGAATTAAAACAAACACATAGCTGAGACTAGCTTTCCCACATATCTTCTCCGTCGGTCCTGCATATACATATATAAGTCCCAGTGGTTTTACATGCAAGACCTCATATGTAACTTTGCTTGGCCTCTGCCAGGCAACAGTATGCGCTATCAACATAGATATATACATGTTAGATCGTTTGTAGACAGGTCCATTACAGATGACTTTAAGTTACCAGTTGTTGGAGCTTTCAATTCTGGTTATTAGGCCCAAGGCCCATTTTCTGGTCCTGACCTTAATTGAAACAAGCAGTGCACTTATGAGCAAACATTAGACCCGCTTTATAAGACTTAGCCACATTCATTCATCTGCAGAATAAGTCGTTATAAGCAAGGCTCAGGAGCTCGATAGATTTCTTTTAAAGTTACAACGAAGCGAGTTATAGTACAGGGGGTAATGATAGGTCCTGATTAACTGGTAGTAGACCTTTTCAAAGCAATGTCTGAATTTCCGTATTAACCTGTTACCAACTGCAGGGAGCTTTCGCGTTTCTTTATCACCCGCAGCATAGCGAACAGCGGTGACAACGTTTTCGTTGGAGATCTTAGTATATACTAGACGACCCGTGACCCGTTGGGTCGTCATCACGATCGTCTTGTCTGCCTATCGTGCCCATTTTGCTTCCTTCTCACCTGTAACTCATACTGATCTTTCTTCCATCTGTTCTTCTTTCCCAACTTGCTGTTCCCATGCGCGTTGATCCGTTGATCCTGTGTGGGAACACCCTCGTGCATGGGTTCCACGTGTCTGTTATCACACTACGTGTCCCTTCATTCTTCCTCTGTGACTTTGTAATCTCGAAGCTGCGCTTACAAGAGTTGAACATAACGTTCGGCATTGCGTTGTCCAGGAAGCAAAGAGCGTAACGGGAGGACTCACGAGAAATTAGCACCAAAAAATGACGTCATCATCGATGAATCTACGGCTGAACAGCCTAGGAGTATTTTAACTAATTTTACAAGAAGATCATCTTAAATTGCAAAATTCATCTTTAGTGTAAAAATAAATGAAGATAATATATACTAATTTAGCACTTCTCTATAGAAAATTGCAGTGCATGTTGGTGGAAACTTTCACAGCACTAGCGCCGAATTTGTTCCCTTTGGGCGACCTGACTTAACTTTTTTCTCTTGATTGAAATCTTATTTACACTTCATATTCAGTTCACTGTGGTCTTCACAGAACATATATATTCCTTACCAACAAATATAAGCACCAATATAGCCAATTCTGCACGCGATTAAAACCACTGAACAGTTAGCCAATTGCTCGAACTTTCTGTACTTGGCGACAGCATTTTACGGTATTTTGCAGCTCAATTAGCTGGCCAGTCATGAGAGGGAGATTGAATGAAATGAATCGAAAAAATACGGTGATATGTTCAAGAAAACAACATTCGAAGGCCTGAGGTCACACACTCAAATACTTCGACTCGTCGATGTGAGTGTGTGTAAATTTGCTACGTGCGGTCACGGCTAAGTTTTATTTTAGCCGTATTGAGTCCTCCCGTTGCATTCTTTGCTTCCTGGCGTTGTCTGTCGACAGTAAGTGGTGTCAAAAACTGTTTTTTTTTATGAAGTTCGACATAAACAATATCATCAATAACTAGAGCACTCTGAGAGCGCATACTTCCGCCAAGCGAGGCAAGTGGGGCAAAAAATTCAAATTGGCTCTGAAACCATAAGTTTCTTTTATAAACTCCAAAATCTAATCATTTGTGCCTTTTGATAGTAGTAATAACGGCATGTGCAATTTTCTTGAAGATCCGTTTCTAACTTTTTGAGTTATACTGCTAACAAACGTTAAGACAAACATGAGTCAAACATACAAATGAACTAACCGATCTGCACAAAAATTTAATCATTTATGTCTTTCAACATTACTAACATTCCCTACATATTTCATAAATATCCATTCATTATTTTTTGAGTTATTATGCTAACAATCATAAAATTAAAAACCGTGACAAACGAACAACCGAACACACTGATCATTACCAAAATTTGGTCATTTACTCTTTGTTATATACCTAACAACATACGTCAATTTCATAAAAATCCATCCATAACTTTTTTGAGTTAGGAGTTTGAGAAAAATGGGGCAAACAAACAAACGAATGAACATATCTTCACCAAAAGTTAATCATCTATTCCTCCAAACATACATAACAATCCCTATAAATTTTGCCTAAAACGGTTCATAACTTTCTGAGTTATCTTGGTGACAGACAAAGAGAAAGACAGAGAAGCACGACGAAAACATAATCTCCTTGGCGGATGTAAAAATGTTTATAGTTGATGTTCGTACACTCGTAATTTCAACCAATTTGTTTTTCGAATCTGTGGTTTTCCGTTAATTTGGTGTGTGGAGGACGTTCTACGCAGTAGCAACGCACAATTCACATGCCCAGTCAAGTGTGAAGCCCCACGAGCCCGTCAGCAGCATTTTTACTGAACGACTGCTAAGCTCAAGTGAAGCGAAAGTTGCTTATGTGAACTCGGCTTTGGGATGGGGAAAGGCCAGCACCATGTCAACAGCATAACTAAGTGTATTTTTTGTTTTATTTTTGATATGACAGCCTATTCCAGCTGCATTCAACTTAGTGTGGATACAGTTAATGAAGATATTGAACAGAATGGAAGAGAGTAAGCACCCATGTCGTATTCCATTAGTCATGCCAGACGTTCATGACATTTCCGCCAAATTTTACACAGAATTTCTGGGTTTGGAGCCAACACTTCAAATTTTTTTACAGCGTAAGGAGATATATAACAAATGACATCGAGCTGACGATATTTGTTTGAGGGCAAAGACAGTCATTTCCGTACCGTGTTGAACTTGAAAGAAAACTGGCTATGTACGGGGTCTATATACATAGACATCTGTCTGTCAATTACCACTTCTCCTAACTTTGTTACTGACGTAGCTACGCTGTAAAAAAAATCCCGTGAGTAAATTTTACGTGTAAATTCTGGTAGCAACTGGGCCAACCAAATCCCGTAAGATTTACGGATACGCCGGAATATTTCCAGCAGTCGAGATACAATATAATAAAAACCGATGTGTATTTATCTGTTTATCCATCCATTTTCTGTCACGTTTAACAAACAGATAGGCAGAAATTATCAAAGGCAGTAGGCTGTCCATGGTCATCCGATCAAGATTCATTGAAAACTGATTGGGTGAAACTAGGCCAGGTTGCAGATGATGGCAAACGTATCTTAATCAACGACAGTTGAAATTCAAACAATGAAGATATCGAAAGCTTACTCTCATTTGTACGAGTATTGCCTTCAGCATATATCGAATCTATAGCTATATATATGGCAAAGTATAGGGCGACCCTATGTCTGAATGCACTTCTTGCATTGCCGAAGTTGAAATCGCAGCGCTGAAGGTATCTGAGGCTTCCATTGGCACTCTCATGCATCTTGATTCTTAATTTCTTCCCACAGATGATTTCGTTGCGTCGACTTTTCTTCCAACTTCGATGCAATTGTCGACGAAACACCTTTCAATAACCAAAATATATATATATATATATACATCGGACAAATATGACATACTAACGTATCTATGCTGCCAAATCGAATCAATTCTTTTCAGTGTTGCTAAACTACTCCAAAAAATAATCTTTTTTTTTTCATGTCAGAGAAAGTAAATAACTGTCGCTGCTGAGTAATTATTAGGCGGTGAAACCTCATATGCATGAACTTCAGAGTTGGCAATTGTTGGCAATTGAAGGAAAGCAAGGTTAATGAAGCAGATTCAACACAAATCTTCCGCTGTCATTTCTGACAGCGTAGGCACACTAGTACAGTCCATATAAAGGACGGTTCGGTGTGAGACTCGAACCCTCGTCATGTGGATCCGACTGCGCTGTCAATTGCATATACGTAGGAGCTGCATTTAAGCAAATGTTGTTGCATGCAGATGTGTTCAAGCTATATGATATTAATTGATACGTTATCTTACTTGTGTAGTTGATTGATACTAAATAATACATATACGTACAATAGTTATCTACATATCTGCAGAGTGTTGGCTCACAATTTGTTCAGCTCCATAAAAAAGCTGGGTTCTGAAACAAAATATGTTAGGAAAATGATTTTGCTCAGTTAAATAAGTATTAAACAGCATTTCTGCTACCATGGTCTTAGGTTTCTTTCAACTTATGAGTTTTGTCCCTTATGCTGCAGTTTGAAATGATGTAGGTACCACCTAAATCGTACTATCAACATTTATATTTATTTTTAAAAGAAGCAAAGGAAATTGAAAACGAGATTCCACTTGCTGTATCGAATAATATGGCAGGGTATTGGGAGCTGCCATCTGGTACAACGCGAAGTTGGCGTATAGGTATAGTCGCTGGCCAAAAGGAGGATACTTGTTTCTCCAGTAAATTAAAATACAGGGCTTTCCTGGTAACATTTACGCGGATTCCTCCACTAAAGTTACGATTATTTTTACAGTGTACGACTATGGGACGATAATTGCCCTTGTCTGACACGCATTTTGCCTTACTTTTTAAAAGTGGTGATATTGTATATGACTGGTATTAGATTGGCTGGGAGAAAGCATAAAGTTAGGCAACCAGTGAGAAAGGCAGAAAGTAGGATTACAAGCTTCGGAGCTGTATATGAAAACTTCGGCTGGAACCTTGTTTGCACCTGCATCTTTTTAATTTTTTTACTTTTGAGTATTGCAGCTTTAATGTTCCACGGACTTCGTAATCCGATATAGTGCAATATTGGTCGTGAGGTGAACTGATATTACATATAAAGAATGCTATCAACATACTCTTAATGATTGTTGTCATCAAAACAATTCATAACACTTCCATAATAGGATTTATAGAATTCTGCCATGTAATTTTCTCCTGAGATGCGATCTACCGATTGCGCAATAGTGCGCACTTCCGGTTTTAGATTTTTTATTTTTCTCCAGAAATGAACTCCCTATTTTGGGCTAGTTCGCTACTCAGTTAGTCCGCTTTACAAGAGGTTCAAGAAGCCTCCAAATAATAATACGTTTATTGAAACGTGAAGAATACAAACAATCATACGTAGAAGACGAAACTAAAATAAATAGATTTGGTAAGCATCACGCCTCAGGCCCACTGGTAACTACTTAGCTAATCGGCCCACTGGACTGAGCAGCTAGTAACTGAGACATACTTATTATCTATACATTACATGTTTGTATAACGCAAGCGGGTTCAAGCTTCCCACAGCCACTGCAATACCGTTCCGGGAGAAAAAGACAAAGTGACGCAGAGCATACAGCGACAACACAAAACCCATGCACCGGTGTTCTCCCGCACAGTATCAACACTCTCATGGATAGTTGGCCGGGAGGGATTAGAAGTAACAAAGAAATCAGCAGCAGGAGCACAAAAAGAAATGGAAGCAAAATGAACAGGAAAGGAAGACGCTCCGGAGATGCAGTCAATAATAATAATAATAACATGCTTTATTAGGTACACATAGGGAATGGTACAGGAGACCAGGGACTCTCCGAGAGCGCAACTCCCCGGAACAAAGGCCGGACGAGCAACCCTAGCTAGCCTAAGATTTATTTAGTGACAAGGTAAAAAAGGTAAGAAACCAATATGATTGACAAAACGGTACGATACAGACATATTGGCAAAAGGTAAAAATTATTTCTGGTGATACCAATTCGAATTCTAACCAATCACAAGAACGTACGCATAGTACAAAAGGTTAACTACAATAATCAGGCATCGAAGAGTGACGTTATCAATGACGGCAACATTGAAGAACGGTGCAGCTGAATAGCCTGTGAGTGCATATTTTGATTAATTTTGCCAGAAAATTTCATAACTTAAGCACATAAATAAACGGAGGGAACATATATTAACTGGACAGTAAGCATACCTATCAACAGAAAATTGCGGTACAGGCTGGGGGGAACTGATTTAATTTCCTTTTTGAGATGAAGCCTTATTTACTCTTCATATTCAGTTCGCAATGCTCTTCATAAAACATATTTAAACATATCACCATATTATTTTTGCTTAATTTGTTCAATTTCCCGCTACCGACGGGCCAGCTTCTTGACATACACAAAACACGGTAAAATGGTTGTCTTCGCGTCAAGAATATAACACTGCTTATATTTTCAATTAGGATTAAGAACCCAAAAATACGAAGGTCGAAGGTCCGACCCTCAAATATTCGACTCGTCGGTGTGATGTCATTTACCGACATGCGGTCACGGCTAAGTATTATTTAAGTCCCATGCATCGTTCTTTGACACTCTTGCTGCATGGCAATATTCAACCTATGGCGAAGAGCGCCTCGTTGGACCCTGCACACCAGGAAGCAGAGAGGAGTCAATAGGACTAAAATAAAGCTTAGCCGTGACAGAATGTAGCCGAGTGGCGTCACATCGACGAGTCGAAGAATTTGAGTGAGGCCTTCGAACGCAAGTAGTGTTCTTACTCATTACCAACAAATATAAGCAGCGTTATATTCTGTACGGAAGAGAAACCACAGTAACTGTTATTCCTCGAACTTTCCGTACTTGACTACAACATTTTATCGTGTGTTGTGTGTGGGTGCAGTTCAGGTAGCTGGCCAGTGAGGAGCGGGAGACTGAATGAACTAAGTTGAAACAATAGTTTCATTTGCTTAAATATGTTCTGTGAAGAATACTGTGAACTGAATATGAAGTGAAAATAAGGCTTCAGTTAGAAAAAAAAAGATAAATCAGCCTATCAGGTCGCCATACCGGCCCAAATTTCGCCGCCAATGCTGTTAAAGTTTCCACCAGCCTAACTGCAATTTTCTAGAGAGAGTTGTTTATTAGTCAATTAGTACATATCCTCTTCATTTATTTACGCGCTTAAGAGATAAAATTCGCAATTTACGACGATTTTTCTGGCAAAATTAGTTGACATACTCATAGGCTGCTCAGCCATAGATTCGTCAATGCAACGTCATTGAAGACGTCACTTTTTGATGTTGGCTCTAATGAGTCCCCCCGTTACGCTCTGCGCTCCCTGCTACACACCGAGCATGTACAGCTTGAGTCGTTTCTTCAACATGCACTCAGAGAAACGTATTCTAATGACCTATCGCAATTTGTTCCACAAATATAGAGCATGAAATAGAAAAGAAATCTTACATTTAGACTTACTTTAAAAGGCTATTGTCAGATCGAAACCTGGTAGGGTGCGCGGGCCTAGGCTCCGAGATGCCTATTTCATTTTAGTTCTAAAGTAGCAGTTCTGTTAGCAAACATTAGAAATTTAACCTTAGTAGAAATCTGATATATTTAGAAGAGAATGTTTTAAACTGTTTTGACGAAGTTCAGGAAGAGGATTAGAGAACGGTTCGAAACCGGCGGCCTGTTGCCGCTGCTGCACGGGCACCACTGGAGCCCCAGACGCAGGCACCGCAAGTAAAGTATTGGTACCCCAGCCACCATAGCCCTCGGGGATATATTCTGGCGGGCCCTTTCCCTGCTACAATATGTTTGGGCCTCGCACACCCTAGCGTCCCGAGTGCCTTTTCCGTGGGAGATATTGCAGCACGCCGCAGTTTTGGAGACGCATAACTTGCGGCTTTTTCCTGTCAATAGCGCATTGACCACTCTGAGAGCTACCGGCAGCAAAGCTGAGACAAACATTATTGATAATTTAAAACGCGTCCTTGTGGCGCACAAGCCTGCGTTAAACTTCATGAATAGTTCGGCACGATATATACATTGTGTCTCTGATGCGCTAGTAAAATTTTGTACTGCTACTACTACAGCCATCATAGCTGACTAAGAATACCGTGAGTAGGAATAAAATAGGATGCCCTGTACAGAAACCCAACAGCTCTGGACACTTCGGTGCAGAAAACACTTACATGTTCATCGTAAGTTGGCTTAGCTCCTACAATACTGCCGAAATATTTAACTTTTTTCGCTCTTTCCATATCTTAACCATTAAGCTCTAAACGAATATCAGACAATTTTGTACGGATGAAGACAATCGTGTATGCAGGTTTGGATACAGTAATTAATTAAGAGACAGACGGTTAGTCATGAGCCACTTATTAGTATAATGCTGCTCTGTGTTGATGAAACTGACAATAGTTACGTAGTTGCTTCTTGACACAAATGCAGGTTTGTCATCAGCAAAGTAAGTGCACAGAGTTCAAGACCTTAGATGAATTACATATCCGATTTATTTAAAGTAAGAGTAAAATGGGTGTCAGCACTGACCTCTGAGGTATAACTACAAAGTTATACAATATACATAGAACACGTACTGGAACATCTGTCGTCTATTGCCATTGATTATTCACCACGAGTCACAGCAGAACTGAAGCAATTATTGAAAGGACCTCTAATACCATAAAATCCAAGCTGCTTAACAAGAACAGTGAGATTAACTGTATCAAAAGCCTTCTAGAAATCAAGGAAAATCTACATAGGAAGCTGCCGTAATTAAGTGAGTGATAGGTCGTGCCAATGAACTGAAGCACTGCGTCTACAGCGCCAGAGCCTTGTTTGAAACCAAACTGATGATCGTTAAGTAAAATATTGCGGGACAAATGAGATTATAGTCGATAAAGCGTCAACTTCTCAAA
>LQNS02000138.1:4847978-4879387 GCA_001587735.2 Parhyale hawaiensis
TCATTCTTTTGTTTTCTCCACCCGCTGGGCTGGTTGCGTGGGGGTTTGTTAACCTCATGGAGTTTCTCCGTTCCTACGTCGCCAGCCTGGTGTGATTTAATAATAATAATAATAACAGAATATGACCGCGCATGCTACTTCTCCAAGGCCAAATATGGCGCACACGGTGTTTTATTTTAGACCTGTTCTACTGGACAAGCCTAAATGTTGATCGATTCGAGCCTTGAAATGTTGCCCAGTGCTACCTATGTACGAAGCATTGCAGTTTCTGCATTACTAAACCTTCTGTCAGTAAATTAGACTTTTTTCATTCGCTCCCCTACTACAACAAGGACTCTGCAACACGGTTAACACTCTCAAAACTTTCCTCTCTGAATTTACACGGATATTAACTTCAAATTTTCATACAAAAACTCCTTCACCATTGGGTCTTATTTTAAATTCAAAGACAAGCCTCCTACACCTCTCCTGTCTAGTGTGATCTACAAATACCAATGCAGAAGCTGCAATGCTTCGTGCATGGGTAGCACAGGGCAACATTTCAAAGCTCAAATCGATCAACATTTAGGCGTGTCCAGTAGAACAGGTCTACTCCTCGCAAAACCTGCTCATTCTGCTCCCCGTCTCCATGCTGAACAAAATAATCATCCTATCAGCACGACAGATTTTTCAATCATAGACTTTTCTACCCCACTCGAACTCACCACACTGGAATCACTCTACATCCATAGAGCAAAACCTAGTCTCAACCTAATGACCTCAGCTGTACCTTTACACACGGTTCATGCCTGACCCATCGTCCTCCGACTGTACAGACGTCGACATCGGGACCCTCCAAGCTCGCTCCATTCAATTGCATTTTAGACCTTACCCGATCAACATCTCAGCTCCCTACATTTTGGAAATAAAGAAAATTGTTTTAATTTGATAGATTATATTAGAAAAATTTTCACTTCTGAAGATAGGAGTAATTCCCGAAAAGTCAAGTTTTATATGAATAGTCGACTTAATATTTTGAATTTGAATAACTTTCTGAGCTTAGTCTCTTTCTTTTAGTTAAAGCTGTATACTGTACATTGCTTCGCAATTCTCGTGAGTGCATGCAGTACGTATGAGAAATAAACAGAAAGAGCAATACACACAACCGTAATATATTCTTACACACTGTTGTAATGCCGATGACCCACGCTAGTCAAAAGAACGAGTGTCGTCATCTTTTCGTCCGAACGTGTTGATGTGCCTATTTAAATAGCACACACTTGCGAAGAATTTTGAGCTATAATTCCCTCAAGATATGATGAGATGTCCGAAAGTTAACTAATGACACCTTTGGAGTAAACTGTCTTGACGGTAAACATTTTTATACCATTTCTTTGTAATCTCAAAGCTGCGCTTACAAGAGTTAAACATAACGTTCCGCATTCCATTGCCTGTCGACAGTAAGTGGTATCAAAACTGTTTTTTATGAAATTCGACATGAACAATATTGTCAATAAAATGTAAGTAGTTGATGCTCGTACACTCGTAATTTCAACCAATTTGCGTTGCGAATCTATGGTTTTCCGTTAATTTGGTGTGTGGAGGATATTTTACGCAGTAGCAACGCACAATTCACGCACCTAGTCAAATGTGAAGCCCCACGAGCCTGTTAGTAGCGTTTACGCTGAACGACTGATAGGCTCAGGTGAAGCGAAAGTTGCTGATGTGAACTCGGCTTTAGGATGGGGAAATGCAAGCCCTATGTCAACAGCATAAATAAATGTATTTTCTGCTCTATTATTAATATGACAGCCTACTCCATCTGCATTCAACTTGGTGTGGATACAGTGCAAACAGATATTGAACAGAATGGAAGAGAGTAAGCATCCTTGTCGTAGTCCATTAGTCATGTCATACGTTCATGACATTTCCGCCAAATTTTACACTGGATTTTTGGGTTTAGAACCAACACTTCAGATTTTTTACAGCGTAAGGAGATATATAACAAATGACATCGAGCTGACGATATTTGTTTGAGGGCAAAGACAGCCATTTCCGTACCGTGTTGAACTTAAAAGAAAACTGGATATGTGCGGTGTCTATATACATACACATCTGTCTTTCAAGTACCACTTCTCCTAACTTTGTTACTGACGTAGCTACACTGTATAAAAATTCCGTAAGTTAATATTACGGGTAAATTCTAGCAGCAACAATGCCAACAAAATCCCGTAAGATTTTTCGATACCCCGTAATATTTCAAGCAGTCGAGATGCAATGTAATAAATACCAATGAGTATTTATCTGTTTATCTGTTTGTTTATCTGTTTATTCATCCATTTTCTGTCACGTTTTAACAAAACAGATAGGCAAAAAGTAGCCCAGGCAGTAGGCTGTCCATGTTCATCCTCTCAAGCTTCATTCAAAACTGATTGGGTGAAAATAGGCCAGGTTGCAGATGATGGCACACGTATCTTAATCAACAACAGTTGAAATTCAAGCAAGATACAGAAGGCTTACTCTCATTTGTACGAGTATTGCCTTCAGCATATATCGAATGTATATGGCAAAGTATAGGGCGACCTTATGTCTGAATGCACTCTTGTATTGCCGAAGTTGAATTCGCAGCGCTGAATATAACTGAAGCTTCCATTGGCACTCTCATGCATCTTGATTCTTAGTTTCTTCCACAGGTGATTTCGTTGCTTCAGCTATTCTTCCAACTTTGATGCAATTTTCGACGAAACACATTTCAATAACCAAATATATATATATATATATACATATATATCGGACAAATAGACATACTAGGGTATCTATGCTACCAAATCGAATCAATTCTTTTCAGTGTTGCTGAACAACTGCAAAAAAAATCGTTTTTTTTTCATGTCAGAGAAACTAAATAAGTGTCGTTGCTGAGTAATTATGAAGCCGTGAAACCTCATTTACATGAGCTTCAGAGTTGGCAATTGTATGAAGGAAAGCATGGTTAATGAAGCAGGTTCAACACAAATTCTTCGCTGTCATTTCTGACTGCGCGGGCACACCGGTACAGTACAATAAAGGACGGTTCGGTGTGCGACTCGAACCCTCGTGATGTGGATCCGAGGTCAACATCTCTACCGACTGCGCTGTCAGTTGCATATATGTACGTAGGAGCTGCATTTAAGCAAATTTTGTTGCATGCTGATGTGTTCAAGCTATATGATATTAATTGATACGTTATCTTATTTGTGTAAACTAAATAATACATATATGTACAATAGTTATCGACATATCTGCTGAGTGTTGTAGTCTAAGCGAAATGTAAAGATGGCTCACAGTTTGTTCAGCTTCTTAAAAAAGCTGGGTTTTGAAACAAAATATGTCAGGAAAACGATTTTGTTCGGTTAAATAAGAATTAAACAGCATTTCTGCTGCCTTGGTCTTAGGTTTCTTTCAGTTTACGAGTTTTGTCCCTTATGCTGCAGTTTGAATTGATGTAGGTACCGCCTAAATCGTACAATCAACATTTATATTTATTTTCAAAAGAAACAAAGGAAATTGAAAACAAGATTCCACTTGCTGTATCGAATAATATGGCAGGGTATAGGGAACTGCCATCTGGTACAACGCGCAGTTAGCGTATAGGTATATTCGCTGGCCAAAAGGAGGATACTTGTTTCTCGAGTAAATTAAAATACAGGTCTTTCCTGGTAACATTTACGCGGATTCCTCCGCTAAAGTTACGATTATTTTTACAGTGTACGACTATGGGACGATAATTGCCCTTGTCTGACACCCATTTTGCCTTACTTTTTACAAGTGGTGATATTGTATATGACTGGTGTTAGATTGTCTGGGACAAAGCATAAATTTAGGCAACCAGTGAGAAAGGCAGAAAGTAGGGTTACAAGCTTTGGAGGGCTGTATATGAAACCTTCGGCGGGAACCTTGTCTGCACCTGCAGCTTTCTTTTTTTTTTTTATTTTTGAGTCCTGCAGCTTTAATGTTCGACGGACCTCGTCATCCGACACAGTGCAATAATGATCAAGAGGTGAACTGATATTACATATAAAGAATGTTATCAACATACTTTTTGTTATTGTTGTCATCAAAAGAATTCATGACGCTTTCATAATAGGATTTACAGAATTCTGCCATGTAATTTTCTCCTGAGATGCGATCTACCGAATGCGCAATAGTGTACACTTCCGGTTTTAGATTTTTTATTTTTCTCCAAAATTGAACTCCCAATTTCGGGATAGTTTGCTACTCAGTTAGTCCGCTTTACAAGAGGTTCAAGAAGCGTCCACATAATAATAAGTTTATTGAAACGTGAAGAATACAAACAATCATACTTAGTAAACGAAACTAAAATAAATAGATTTGGTAAGCATCACGCCTCAGGCCCACGGGTAACTACTTAGCTAATCGGCCTACTGGACTGAGCAGTAACTGAGACATACTTATTATCAACTCATAACATGATATTAAGACACAAGCGGGTTCAAGCCTCCCACAGCCACTGCAATATCGTTCCGGGAGAGGAAGACAAAGGGGCGCAGAGCATACAGCGAGAACACAACACCCACAAGCACCGGTGTTCTCCTGCACAGTATCAGCACTCTCATGGTCAGTTGGCCGGGAGGGATTAGAAGTAACAAAGGAATCAGCAGCAGGAGCACAAGAAAAAATGGAAGCAAAGTGTACAGGAACAGAAGACGCTCCGGAGATGCAGTCAATGTCAAGGCCACCAGGGATTCTCCGAGAGCGCAACTCCCCGAAACAAAGGCAGGACGATCGACCCTAGCTAGCCTAAGATTTCTTTTAGTGACAAGGTAAGATTTATAAGCAACCAATAAGATTTGACAAAACGGTACGATACAGACATATTGGCAGAAGTTAAAGATTATTTCTGGTGATATCAATTCGAATTCTTCGAATTCTAACCAATCACAGGAACGTTAGCATATCACAAGAGGCAATGACAATAGTCAGGCAGCAAAGCGCGTAATGAGAGGACTCGTTAGATATTAGCACCGAAGAGTGACGTCATCAATGATGGCAACATTGAAGAACGGTACAGCTTAACAGCCTGTGCGTGCATATTTTGATTAATTTCGCCAGAAATTTCATTTCTTAAGCACGTAATTATATGGAGAACAAATATTAACTGGACAGTAAACATAATTATCAACAGAAAATTGCGGTGCGGGCTGGTGGGAACCGATTTAACTTCCTTTTTGAAATGAAGCCTTAATTGCTCTTCATATTCAGTTTGCAGTGCTCTTCATAAAACATATTTAAACATATTACAAAAATTTTTTACTTAATTTGTTCAATTTCCCGCTTCTGACGGGCCAGCTTCTTAGCTGCATCCATACACAAAACTCGGTAAAATGGTTGTCGTCGTGTCCACAAAGTTTGAGCTATAACTGTTCTTATGACTTTCTCGTGTCAGGAATATAATACTGCTTATGTTTGTAATTAGGATTAATAACCCAAAAATACATAGGTCGGAGGTCCGACCCTCAAATATTCGACTCGTCGGTGTGATGTCATTTACAGACATGCGGTCACGGCTCAGTATTATTTAAGTCCCGTGCATCCTTCTGTTACACTCTCGCTGCATGGCAATATTCAACCTATGGCGAAAAGCACCTCGTCGGACCCTACACACCAGGAAGCAGAGAGGACTCAGTAGGACTAAAATAAAATTTAATCGTGACCGCATGTAGCCGAGTGGCGTCACATCGACGAGTCGAAGAAATTTGAGTGTGGGACCTCAGGCCATCGAACGCAGGTTGGGTTCTTACTCATTACCAACAAATATAAGCAGCGTTACATTCTGTACGCGAGAGAAACCGCAGTAACAGTTATTCCTCGAACTTTCTGTTTCTGTACTTGACGACAACATTTTATCGTGTGTTGTGTGTGAGTGCCGCTCAAGTAGCTGGCCAGTCAGGAGCGGGAGACTGAATGAACTAAGTAGAAAAATACGGTGATATGTTTAAATATGTTCTGTGAAGAGTACTGTGAATAAAAGTTATATCAGGTCGTCATACCGGCCCAAATTTCGCCGCTAGTGCTGTGAAAGTTTCCACCAGCCTCCACTGCAATTTTCTAGAGAGAGTTGTTTAATAGTCAATTAGTACATATCTTCTTCATTTATTCATGCGCTTAAGAGATAAAATTCGCAATTTACGACGATTTTTCTGGCAAATTAGTTAAAATACTGATAGGCTGCTCAGCCATAAATTCGTCGATGCAACGTCATTGAAGACGTCACTTTTTGATGTTGGCTCTAATGAGTCCTCCCGTAACGCTCATCGCTCCCTGCTACACACCTAGCATGTACAACTTGAGTCGTTTCCTCAACATGAACTCAGAGAAACGTATTCTAAGGACCTAGGGCAATTTGTTCCACAAAAGTAGAGCATGAAATAGAAAGGAAACCTTACATTTAGACTTACTTTAAAAGCTATTGTCAGATCGAAACCTGGTAGGGTGCGCGGGCCTAGGCTCCGAGATGCCTATTTTATTTTAGTTCTAAAGTAGCAAACATTAGAAATTTAACCTCAGTAGAAAACTGATATACTTGGAAGAGAATGTTTTAAACTGTTTTGACGAAGTTCAGGAAGAGGATTAGAGAACATCCCGAAACCGGCGGCCTGTTGGCGCTGCTGCACGGGCACCACTGGAGCCCCAGACGTAGGCACCGTAAGTAAAGTATGGGTACCCCAGCCACCATAGCCCTCGGGGATATATTCTGGCGGACCCTTTCCCTGCCACAATATGTATGGGCCTCACACACCCTAGGGTCCCGAGTCCGCAGGAGATATTGCAGCACGCCGCAGTTTTGGAGACGCATAACTTGCTCCTTTTTCCTGTCAATAGCGCATTGACCACTCTGAGATCTACCGGCAGAAAAGCCGAGACAAAAATCATTGATAATTTAAAACGCGTCCTTGTGGCGCACAAGCCTGCGTTAAACTTCAGGAATAGTTCGGCGCGATATATACATTGTGTCCCTGATGCGCTAGTAAAGTTTTGTATTGCTACTACTACAGCCATCATAGCTGACTAAGAATACCGTGGGTAGGAATAAAATAGGATGCCCTGTACAGAAACCCAACAGCTCTGGACACTTCGGTGCAGAAAACACTTACATGTTCATCGTAAGTTGGTTTAGCTCCTACAATACTGCCGAAATATTTAACTTTTCTCGCTCTTTCCAGATCATAACCATTAAGCTCTAAACGAATATCAGACAATTTTGTACGGATGCTGACAATCGTGTATGCAGGTTTGGACACAGTAAGAGACAGACGGTTAGCCATGAGCAACTTATTAATATAATGCTGCTCTGTGTTGATGAAATTGACAATAGTTACGTAGTAGGTTTGTCATCAGCAAAATAAGTGCACAGAGTTCAAGACCTTAGATGAATTACATATCCGATTTATGTAAAGTAAGAGTAAAATGGGTGTCAGCACTGACCTCTGAGGTATGACTAAGAAGTTATACATAGAACACGTACTGGAACATCTGTCGTCTATTGCCATCTATTATTCGCCACGAGTCACAGCAGAACTGAACCAATTATTGATAGGACCTCTAATACCATAATATCCAAGCTGCTTAACAAGAACAGTGAGGTTAACTGAATCAAAAACCTTTTAGAAATCAAGGAAAATCTACATTAGGAAGCTGCCGTTATTAAGTGACTCATAAGCCGTGTCAATGAACTGAAGCACTGCGTCTACAGCGCCAGAGCCTTGTTTGAAACCAAACTGATGATCGTTAAGTAAAATATTGCGGGACAAATGAGATTATAGTCGATAAAGCGTCAACTTCTCAAAAACTTTCTCTAAAACAAATATACATGATACGGGACGATAATTTTGTACATTTTTTCCAGCTACGGGCTTAGGGATTGGAGTTATTCTTGCAACTTTCAGGATTTTTGGAAGTGTTTCCGATTTCACGAACGGGTCTAATAAATCACTATCGGGTAGATGTAAAGGATTTGCTATCTTATCGAAAATAAATGCAGGTAATTTGTTGACGGCGCTTTCTGTTTTAGTTGGGGAGATGAATATTATTTTATTGACAGCATGGGGTGACGTTGAAGGAAAGAAGAGTCAGTTGATATGAGCGTCATGCAAGTCGTGTGTAAGAGCAACTAACCCACAGGGACTGCCTTGTCCAGCTTCTCGCACGTACACTGACCAATAATTATCTCTTTCATCCAGTACAGACCCGTGAGAATGCGAGGTCCTTTCCAAAGTTTTATTTCATTGTAATCGTTCAAATAACAATATTCGCATGCTAAAATTCGATGACTTTTCCACTTTCCACATAACACTCGTGAATAATTTAGTGAACTGTCTGAGTATTTATTGCCAGGACACAAAAGGCTTGCTTGATAAAATTTATTGAGTAGATCCTTTGGTCGCGCGAGAACGACTTGTAGAGGCTACGCAACCTTGTCACCGCTCCGTATGTCAGCTGTTTCTCTGGGCGTGTGTTTGACATTCTATACGTTCAGCTATGAGCACGAAACGGTAGCATTTTATTTGGGAACGTTTGCAGCAGTCTACAATTTTTTGTGATCGAAAGTCCAACATAACCCTTTGCAAGCGTCAACACGCAGAATGTTCGCTGCCAGCTGTTTTAGTTCAAGGAAGGTGATGGCAATGGCGACTATAAGCCACTAATTAGGTATAACAGAGTTACCAGGTCTTCATATTTTAGAATAGCTGTTTTTTTTTTCTCCCCGAAACCCTTGCTGGCCAGCCAAGCTTCAACTAACCCCTCACTGGTGCATGAAGCCAGATTACGAATAAGTAATTATAGCACGAAGGTTTGAAGACAAAATTCCAAGTGCAATTGACGCTTAAAACACTAGAGACATCTATTCGATCACCGTGAAGATACGAGCCTTAGTAACAAGGCAAGCGACAACAGGACTGGTAGAGCAGCCATGGGTGGTGAGGTGGCGGAATTGCACATGTTGCCCCCACAGGCGCACGCTTCGATGGTCACCGTGCCGTTCTTGTTGAGGAAGCAGTCGTTGTAGATTATAGCGTCATTCTTACCAACATCCACGATGTTGCCGCAGAACAGCGTCATGTACAACGGCTTATCTGCAGAAAAGAAGCAGTCGTTTATGTAGTAAATGTCTTATTTGCAAAAGACCTAATTCCAGCCGTGACCAACACTTCAGCACACTCCACTTATATAAACCTGCCGTACCATATCTGTCGTGCGGTCACCGCTCTGCAATTGCTGATTCACCATTACCGAAGAAAAAGTATCTCGCAGATGGGGTACCAGCATCATTTACGTCGCCAATCGAATAGTTTACTATACTTCAGCTGTTTGAGAACACTTCAACAGTTGGCATTGTCTTACAGCACTGGTACAAGTATACCGGTGCCACGTATCTGAATGCACATATTATTTTGCTAACGTTGTAATGTATAAATTTTTTCTTAGGCTTAGGCTGAGTCTATATTGGTAGGTAAAGTGCCAGGAGACAGACGAGGGCAGCTGGCCTAGGTGTTGGGTGTCTTGTTTAACGAGAAGGGACAACGGTGAAGTCTATAGACTCGACAGCTTTAGTTTGGAGATTAATTGTTCCTGAACCAGAAAGATGCAGACGTGAACTTAGCTCAAGTTACACTGGCCACGCAACTAATGGTCCGAAAAAGGAACAGCGATGGCAACTGATATTTTACGCAAGGTCTATGTTTTTTTTCATGGTTTTTAGAAGAGAGACCTCAAAGTAGGTGGGGCTTTTGAAATCGTAAAATAACCAATGAGGGCTAGACTACATTGTGGGGCAGCCTCTTAAGAAATGGTATTATCCGGAGCAACACGAGTGTTGGTGCAAATATATACTTAGGTTTGGGTATGAAGGGGATGAGCCGAGGGAGCGAAACTCGGGATGTTAAAATACGATTGGTTAGGATAAATTTGGGAGGACCGAATGACAACGTTCGACTGGGGTTAGGAAAGGGTTTTAGGTGAGCTTAGGTCTGGTGCTGGTCTTGGCACCTTTTCATCAGCTTCGGTCTCTGCGGGCCCGGTTGAAGTGGTATTATACAGTGGGTGGTGAAAATTGAGTGAAACAGTGAGTTCCCCAGTCGTGGGTGATGTATTATGCCTTAACTCCTACGCCTTCCAAAGGCGTTTGCTCAACCATCTGCATAAGTTCACTCGTTAATTCATAACAACGTGCAGAAATGTAGCATGACTGCCTTGAAAAATTTTCGCCAGTGGAATTAGAAGCGAATTCTATGGGTCAGTTGACCCGCCACCTTTCTTTTATTTGGATACCATGTGTAACTCTTCGATATTTAGCACTGTGCTACGAATCCTTGCTTTTTTACTACGTCGAGATTTTGGCCCCTCTTGCAATTTAGTGGGCCCGGGTTACATCCAAAGAATGAGTATTCATCGGTAACGACCAGCGCAGTTAGCATCCAGCGGACCTTCATTTTGGCCCAGGGTACTTCAAACTTCATCAAAGTTTCATCATCGTGATTTAGCCTCGCTATGGGACTGGGCCCAATATTCCACCCACATATTGTGAATTTCGACGAGCAGCAGTCAGTGCAGTGACACTCTTACAATGGTCTCTTACAATGCGTAATTGCATTAAAAGTTTTCCGACGATCTGATGGTGGCTCCTCCCTGGGAATGGGACAAGTGCAGTCGACAGCGTCAGAGTGAATTTACATCATCTTGCATCATTCTTCGTCACGCGCATCGGGGCAGCATTTTGGTTTCATCGACTAAGTAATTTCTTAAGCTGAGGTTGGGCCCCAGCGTTTACAGCTCTAGCATCAATTTAGGAAATCATTGAAAAGATTTCGCGACAGTCTCCAACCACTGGAGGATAATGGACATCGGTAAGCATTGCTCAAGTGCGATGGGGAATGATCGGGATTAGAAAATTTTGGAAAGTGTACAATATTGCAGCGGAAAATCAACTGAAACTTTAGATTTAACGTGAATAAAAAAAATGGAAAGGAAGGTATTATTGCCTCTAAAAAAAGGTTAGCGAGTAAGAGAGGGATAGGTTAAGATGTGCTTAGCCGGTGCGCAAATTTATAATAAACCGGGTAATGCGCCGCTAATTGTGTCAAAATGTAAACTTCGTAACAATGTGGCCTGCTTGGTCTACGGGGAAATGCTGGCAACAGTTCCCCGTGGATTAGGCAGAGTCTTTCTTATGAACTTATTGTCAAGATAAATTTTTGCCATTGCATACTGCACGGTATGCATGTCATCATCTATGCAACGCTACATAATTACCTCCGCCACGGCGGTTATGTTTTCGTCGTGTTTGTCTGTCTGTCTTTCTGTCTGTCTGTCACAAAGATAACTCAAAAAGTTCTCATCCGATTTTGATGAAATTTACAGAGATCGTTAGGTATGTTAGGTGAAACAGATGATTACCTTTTGGTGAAGATATGTCCACCCGTTTGTTTGTTTGTTTGTTCGTCTGCCTCATTTTTCTCACTGCCATAACTCAAAAAGTTATGGATGGATTTTTATGAAATTAACATGAGTTGTTAGGTATATAACAAAAAGTAAATGACCAAATTTTAGTAATGATCCGTTTGTTCGTTCGTTCGTTTGTCACTGTTTTTATTTTTATGCTTGTTAGCACAATAACTTAAAAAATAATGAATGGATCCTATGAAATTGATAGGGATTGTTAGTAATGTTAAAAAAAATAATTGATTATATTTTAGTACAGATCGGTTCCTTCGTTTGAATGTTTGACTCATGTTTGTCATGACGTTTGTTAGCAGTATAACTCAAAAAGTTATAAACGGATCTTCAAGAAAATTGCAAAAGCTTTTATTATTATCATAAGACACAAGTGATTCGATTTTGTAGTTAATACAAAGAAAATTATGGTTTCAGAGCCAATTTGAATTTTTTGCTACCGTTGCATCGCTTGGCGGAGGTATGCGCTCTCAGAGTGCTCTAGTTACGCATGTGATTTCGATAAAGCCGTTTGATTTGAATTACATCACCGATGTTGGATTAAGCGGAGAGTTCCTTGCGAAATTGTTGTCAAAATATATGTTGACCAGTGCAGATTGCCAAGTTTAATTAAATGTCATCATCTGCGCAATTCTATGTTATCATATATAATTTCAAACAAGCCGTGTGAATTAAATTTAATTACCGAAATTAGCTTGAGAGTATCCCTTGTGAATTATTGTCGAAATATATGTTTACCAGAGCACATTGCCCGGTATTATTAAATGTCATCATCTGTACAACGCTATGTTGTTATATGTAATTTTGGACAAGCCGTGTAGCTTGAATTTCATTACCGAAGCTTAGTTTGCGTAATATATCGTACGTGAGATGCGTTTTTTAACCAGAACCGCCCAATGCCATCATGGTGTAAAATATGAATTTTGCATCATGATCGGTAGAGGCACTGTTTTTTTTTCATTTTCTCACGGGAAAAATTAATGGCGATGACCAATCTCTATGAACAGATTTTACTTGTTGATATCATTATTTTGCGAGAATATTTGTTTTTGATACGCTGAATAATAATCTATTTGAATGTCATTATGACGTCTCTTTCCATCACCAGCAGTCTTTATTGTGTCAAGCGAATTTCAAGATGCGTTCTCGCCGAGATTCATTAACGTGTTCCATCGATTTTCTCCTTGCTTCTTTTTTATACACTGTGATGTTTGCTACAATAAATTGTTGATTGCATATTGTGTGTTTCATTAACTTTTCACAAGTGCAGAATCGAGCATCGACTTAGGTTAAGTTATTTTATTCACCATTGATTTATATTGATGTTATTCATGCGTCAATCTGAAGAGTTAATTGTAAATGCATTAATTATTTATTTCATGATTGCGATGCTTATTGCTTTCATTATTTTGATTATCATTTATGATCTTGTGGGGGGTGGCTCGCCTCCCATAAATTATGGCGTCATGTATAACCTTTTATATCATTTAATTTCATATATATATATATATATTCACTCTCCAATCAATGATGCATATATATATATATATATTTCACATCTCATATCAATTATGCTATAATAAAATATTTTATCCCTCGCCGTAACATGACATGAAGCTCCTATGCGATACTGTGACAAAAAAGACTTGGAGCAAAAAGATTACAGAAGGCAATTAGAGCTGCTAATAAGTGTAAGTGGGAAAATGTGGAAACGGTAAGTTAGAGAAAAGAGAGCAAACATATCGCTAATTGCGTCAATTTCTTTTTACTCACGTTTCCACTAGTATTTTTATATTATTTGATGCTGTAGATACAAAACAAAATAGAGCAGGTTCCGGCAATTTTTTCAATAGTTGATTATGGTTGCCATTGACGCCTACTTAGAAAGGTCAATTTATTTCTTTAGACATCATACTCTCATTCAAAAAGCGGTTAAGAAAGAAGCACGCCAGAACAGCTTACTTCGTACGGTATCCTGGCTACGAAGCTTGTCATATTCGCATTGTCATGAGACTCTTGGGGGAAATATGCATTTCTAGAGAGCCCGCGCTGTCAAAAATGACAGCGAGGAATTTGTGATGGCCCTTCAGTGATCATAATTTCGTTGCTAATGTGCTTGTGAAGGATAAGCTACAACGGGCAGCTGAAATTGTCATACAATAAGTATACTTTCTGTTTTAATGCTTCTGATCAGCACACACCTTCCTTCCCTTAATTAACATGAGAAAAAAATACAGAATTCTTATAAACAAGAGGCGAAACATCATTGAATTTAATCAAATTCTCCGCCGCGTATCATGTAATGGCATGATACACCTTCAGTACATTGAAATTTTTGCATTGAAGTGAAAACTGATTTTCCAGAGGCAGAATTAAGATGGAAGAAATAAATGCGGAGTCTGTTTCGCGGGTGAAACTTGCTTCTCCCATGCTTCGTTGAATATCTACTCAATATATAATTGCAATGAATGGGGAACTAATAAAAATCAGACTCCAAGACAGCGGTAAGAGAAGCTCTAGATATCTAGAGTGCTTGTATTTCCACTGTGGCTGCGCAAGAAATGCATTCAAATATATTAAAACACGTTTTCCATCATCTGCAAGCTGGTTTTTTTGTTTCCTACCAAGTTTTCAATGAAACGTGACAGGATGACCACAGTCTCCAACCTTGTCTACTTTTTGCCTCTTTTCTTAAGCCTTTACCCGCCAACGTTCCCATTTTGAGAGCATGTACATAATTGCGCATAGCTATCTTTTTGAATTCATTGCAGTGCTTGGAACACTTTCATATGTTGTATTAGGAATCTGTGAACAGGTGAAACCCAATCTTTGCGCCAGTACTCTTTATTTCTTTTTATTACGATTTTTGAAAAAAAAAATTGGTTTTTCTTGTTTTTTACGTTTTCTTCATTCCTTTCATGCTAATACACATCTGAAAATATCGAAACCTTATATCCATTTGGAAATACGTTTTAGAATAGTAGGGCTTTAAAGTGAATTTACTGAATCAGAAGTATGGTTCCATTTTATTAGTAAAAATAGAAAAAGAAAACCATGTTCCAAAATGGGAATGGCGGCTAATGGTAGCATTCTCTACAGGTTTTTGTCTGTTGAACGCCTTTGGGCGCAGCAAGTTCAATCGTGTTGAGGTTGGTTTTGTAGCTACGTAGAGCGCCCGTATGTCACCAGAGACAAAAATGATCAAAACTTCCTAGTGAGCGATGATAAATTCTCCCATTTTTGGGGGCCTGATTTTGATCAGCGGAAGTCATAATCTCCGTCAGAAAATAATTACTGGTCTGAAAGCGAAGGCCTAGAAGCTCAAATATATTCCACAGCGATGAGTCGCGAGATGCTCAGAACTATAAATAAGTTTCTGCAGATCGTAGACAATCATAATCTGCCCCGCCAAAAACAGTAAGAGGGCTGCCCTGGTTCGACCTGCTCAGACACAAGTGCCCTCAGATTGATATTTTCCGTGAAAGTTTCAGCGTCGACGATGCAGTGGTGCTTTACCGCGGACTTCATAGTGCCAAGCAGCATCTCAAGAACAAGTCTGTTAAGGGGGTCGTTTAGGCGAAAATGGTCAAATTATCAATTTTCTGTTTTTTGCTCAAAAAGTGTCTTCAGGTATGGGGGCATTACGTCCTAAATTTTTAGGGGGCTAGCAGCACTAGAACCCCCCCAAAATAAGGGGGGGAAATGGGTCCACAAGGGGTCCAAATTTGCTTTTTTTTTTTTGCTGCAAAATCATCAGTATACCAAAGGCTATTGCATACCAAATTTCTAGGGGGCTAGCGGCACTATAAATGAAACATGCCAAGGGCATTTTCTTTGGAAATACTGCATTTTATAGCAAAAAAAAAACATAAAATTGCCTCTATTGAAAAATCTATATTTTCAGACTAAAAAAGAATGGAACTGCCTCAGTTTTTGTGCTAGAATAAAAACAAAGACACTTTTGGAATCCTTAAAAGGTTCCCTACAACAATTACGTTACATAATTTTTTTCTTTCTTTTTCGTTTTCTATTGACGTGAGATTTTAGATGGGTGACTGAACTCTTTCAGTCACCCATCCAAAATCTCACGTCAATAGAAAACGAAAAAGAAAGAAAAAATTATGAAACGTAATTGTTGTAGGGAACCTTTCAAGGATTCCAAAAGTGTCTTTGTTTTTATTCTAGCATAAAAACTGAGGCAGTTCTATTCTCTTAAAATATATATATAAAATATATATATATATATGAAACTAAGGCCTAAACGGAAAAAGTTACATGAATAAAAAGGGTTTTTTTCTTAATTTTACATATTATGTGAAAATTTCAGTAAGGTCGGACCACTAATAAAGAAAATTCCAAAATTTGTAAACGACCCCCTTAAATTTGGCTGTGAACTATGGACGTTGGGCAGCTTCAATGGCTATCCATGCAACTTTGAGATTTATTGTAGTAAAGATGACAAAGGAAAGACACCACTTGGGACCCATGTTAATTGTCCATACCATGCCTGAACCAGTAATTGATGTCGACTCGCACATTGGGTTCGTTGCTATCTTTTGTTACTAGATGTACACTTTTGGTAGATCTTGCGAAGAAAAGCATCCGGGCATGCGGTACAATAAAAAACAATAGTACGGGCCGTTGTCCTTTCTAATCTTCTAAATCGCAGGGAAAGAAGAGACGTGGTGGTAATGATTTCAGGTCCGGTGGAACAGTGCTGTGCGCGAAATGGAATGATAACAGCGTCGTAACTGTTGCTAGCAACTACTATGAAGTCGATCCGCCCGTTCGGTACATCAAGGGAAAAGGAGTGTGAAAACGAAGGTAAAATAACTGTCTCTCAACCTAACATTGTCATTATGTATAACACCGGATTGGGTAGTGTGGACATCTGCGACCATTTGCGGCCTGCATATAGACCGAGGATTCCATCTAAGAAATTGCGGTAGAACTATTCCACGCATGCTCTGAACCTGTCCGTGGTTGCTGCTGAATCCACGGAACTGTCAGTGCAGGCTCAAAAATGAATCCTCTGCATGCACTTCAGAAGAGAAGTGGCGCATGCGCTTGTATCGCGGCGAAGTGACGTAACAGCTCGGGCAGGTGCATCTGGAACACCGACGCAATGAGTTCAATGTGATGATGCAGATGACGTTCTAGAAGAATATGCAGCCACGGACGTTGGGTCATATGCCAAAAAATCGAGGTTACTCGAAATGCTTTAAATGGCTTCACAAAGCATGCACTGATCGTACCACTCAAAGTAATAACCGGTCAAAAACAAAGCCATAAACAATTCTCTTATAAATATCTTCACAATTTCCTTCTTTTTACATGCTTGTTTGAATGTGTTCGTAGCACTAATGTGCGTTTGAGTTGTCGTTTCGTTCATTCCTCATGTCTAGCGAATGTCATTTTCTCAAGTCAAGCCTGTTACCCTCACTAACCCGGTCTTTTACATACTTGTATGTTCAGGGTCCCAAGCTGCCAACGTTCCCATTTTGGGAACATATCAAAAATCCACGATATGATGAATATTTTTGGAAATGGGTTGAAGTGTATTCTAATGAGGTAAGATGCAGCTTGTATTTCAAATTTATTCAAATTGTGTCAAGTATTGACAGAGCCGCGTTTTGAGGGGTAAAGTGTGATAGCAAATATACAGATGAACAAATAAGTAAACAAACAAATTTTACTCTTGGTCTTTATTATATTGTCGATATTTTCTCTGAGATGAGACCTCGGTAAAGTGAATAGTACGTATATGGCTAGTGTGCCCGGATGTGAAAAATGACGGCAAATAATTTGCGATGATACTGCTCCATTAATCATATTTTGGTATTAACTTACTCTGCAGGCATGCACTACAGTTGCCAACTTGAAGGAATTTAAGAGATAAGCATTCTAGGCCTTCCTTTTGCTGAACAGCGCTCAACTTTCCTTCGGTGATACCCTGAGAAACAATTCTTTTTTGGCCCGTAGTTGACGTCGCTCATAGCTAATTAAAATTGAGCTCTGTATACAAATATACAATATCATATAAGTCGGCCTTTTTTTTGCTCCCCAAAAACGCTGTTTTCTTAAAGAAAGTATCGGAAAAGTTATTTTCTGCCAAGAATTTCTCGCGTTCTTTACCCGTTCGCTGTCCGCTGATAAATACTTTACCATTTGCTCCGTTAATTGCATAGTCAATTAGAACATCAGCGAGAACTCGGAGCAGTAGAAGTTGAAATGAAACAAACTGAGAAGAAAGTGTGAATCACGATGCATTGGGGTGCTAAAAGAAGTTGCATGCATCTGCATTGGTTGGAGTTCAACGTTTTCAAAGCAAGAACTGCATTCAGAAATACGTTTACCGTCATCTGCAACCTGGTCTATCTTCTTCCTACAAATTTTCAATAAAGCGTGAGATGATGACCACAGTCTCCAACCCGGCCTAATTTTTACCTGTTTTCTTAAAGCGCAACAAAAATGGACAGATAAAGAAATAAATAAACAGATGAATACGCATCGGTCTTTCATAATTTAGATGTGAAAATCGGTATGTACGACACAAGTAAGAATGAACTTCATGTCTTCACTTCGACGCTGACTAAGTATTGTCAAGAAGCAAAATGAACACAGTTTTGGTTGAACTTTCTTCCAGTGAAAAATCAGTCTCTTGCAAGTTCAATGTTCCCCGATGCAACTCTGAAAACTAACACACAGACAAATGGACGGATGGAACCAAAAGCAGAGTAATATTATAGAATACCGGATAGTTTGTTCTCATATGCATGCTTACATCGTGTTTGCTTTAGGTAAGACGAATTGCCTGAAATTGAATAAAATACGTAAAGTTGGAACAGGAGCATTAGGTTAAACGACATGCGGTGCATTAAATCAGGAGTGTTTTGATGTGCCTCCTGAGGTGCCTTTAGATAACGAGACACGTGTTTACGGATGCAATATATTCATAGTAGATTAAGTACTGAGTTATGGTAGGCGAGGTACGTTAAAGAAGACAAAGTGCGCTGGAGTAGACGAATTGCGTTGTAAACAGATGAAGTGCACGATTGTGGACAATGTGTATTAAAACAGATGAGGCCCGTTGTGGCCGATAAGGAGTAATAGAGTTGTAGGTCTAACAAAGTGCAGTGTATGGATGAGGTATTATATTTTCGCTACAGAATAGATAGCCCTGGAGATTCCGTAGGTCCTATCAATTGTTAGGATGGATTTAAATTGTTATGTTATGGTGAGCGTTAGACTAGATGAAGAACATAAGGTTAGATTGACCGGTAGGTTAGCTGAGGAATGTGAGAAGCGTTAGACTGTATTAAGAGCGTTACGTGAGGTTAGATAAAGTACTTTAGGTGAGATGAGAAGCTATTTGATAGATAGGTGTGTTAAGTTTTAGATGAGAAGTGTTAGGTTAGACCAGATTTGTTAGATTAGATGAGATTCATTTGTTAGGTTAGATGGGATTCGTTAGGTTAGATGAGGTGTTTTTCTTAGATGAGGAGCATTAGGTTATACAATTTGCTTCATGACAGATATTGAGAGGTGGGATTTGTGATTGCCGTTAGATTAGACCAGTGGTTCTTAACCTCTTTTGAAGTACCGAACACCTCAAGTTCTACACAATCATTCACCGAACCGTTCGTAGTAGGAAAAATAAATTGCGCTTTTGTTTTCTCCTAATTCAAAGCAAGTGTATATAATCATATCCTGTATTGTGCGCAAACTGTACCATACATCATACGTACACAAAATCACTGTGTTCAGAAAACAAAACCAGCAAGCAGAGCGTAATGTCACGAATAATGCGAGTGGGGTAAACAAAATCGTCGAACCCCTGAAACTGACTCACCGAACTCCTGGGGCTCGATCGAACACAGGTTAAGAACCACTGGATTAGACGGTATAGATAAGTGTAGATGGGCTACGTTACGTTGGACGGAATTCGCTACGGGTTAAATGCCGGGGCTTTAGTTTATAAGGGGAGAGTCAAGTTAGAAGATCTGGATAAAGTAGAACTAAGAAAAGTTGTAGTAGCTTAGCTTAGGTTGGTAGACTTGAGGAAGTAAAGATATTCGTTCACCGTGGAATTATCACGGGTCCCACCAGTACTTTTAGACTACTGTAGAGTTATGATCGAGGACGAGAAATAGATGTCTGAAATGTTGGTGAGATAGAAAAGTGAAATTTAACTTCAGTAATTATACAGAATGAGATTGCCAACATTACGTGCCGGATATGCTCGAAACTGTTCTATTTGCAGTAGATTTTCTTGTAAAGCACAAAGTAGAAAACTTAGAAAAAGACTTGGAAAAAAGTCGCACTAAAGAAATTTTGGCATTTTTGACATAGTTATTTGCATAAAAATTTCATGCATCGTCTCAATACCGAAACACACAACTGCATCATCATAATACACTTTAACTAACTCTACTGAAACGATAATAATGATCATGGATTATTGTTGGCAACATTATTATTAACAGTTTCACGAGAGCTGATATTAAAGACAATTTAAAAGAAGCAGTTTATTTCATTCTATCTCAAACTGTTGATTCTTTATGAATCATCTCCGGTAAAGCCTTTTGAAACACAGTATACAAGATGATAATTAATTATTATTATTGTCATCATCATCATCATAATGTTAGAGTACTTCATAATCATGCACGTAGCCGTCCCATGATTCACTTGACAAGTTAGAGATGAACTATTGTGCTTCAGTTTTGGGACAAGCCGATGCTGCATCAAGATGCATCAAAACTCGAAATAATTTCTGCAACTGGAGAGACTAAACTTCAATTTACAGTATGGTATGGCATTAGTATGATATTATGAAACTCGCTTAGTACGCGTAGTAAACCTACGAACCTTTTTTACACTTTCTTTTAATTAGAATGTTTTTTTTCTTCTTTCTTTATTTCTTTCTTTCTTTCTTACGTACGGTATCCATAGCGTTGACTGACACCCCTTACTACTCAGGAAGCACCTACGTTCATCCATATTCTTCTCTGAGGATCATATGTATGCAGCCAAACTAGTCCTAGCGCGTGGAGTTTTCACGGCTTTCTCACGGCTTCAAAATTATGAAACTATGCTCATGTGTACCGAAGCCTGTTCCAAACTATCGCCATTTTTCTGGTGGGTCAAGTTAATTGAGAGGTGTTAGATTGAACGATGTGTTTTAGAGCAAATATCGTTGGTTGGAATTTATGACGTGCGTGGCATTAGAATGCTATCGATGTAACGCAGTTCGTCAGGGTTGAATGACAAGCATCAGTTTAGACCGGGTAGGTAAGTTAGAAGAGTTGCATAAAGTGAAACTAAGCCAAATTATGACAGGGCAGCTTAGATTTTCTACATTTTAGAAAGTGAAAGCAATTAATAGGGAATTTCTATCGGTCCGGTTAGCATATATTGAACAGCTGAGGTAACGAGTCAGTGAGAAAGCTACATACGTGCATCCTAATTAAGAATAAAAATGAAGATGTACGGAGTACAGTGAAGCCTGTATAAGGGGCTTCATACACATTCAGGCGGCCTGTTCGGTCGCCTGAACATAACAGGACTGTTCAGGCCAAACTGAGCGTGTGTGGGGCGCCCAGGCGGCCTGCGCAGGCCGCCTGAAATCGGCCTGCGCGAACCTGGCACTGTCAGACTTTTGCCATCCAGCCAACATCCGGCCACTTCGGTTTGAGTGTGTGTGGGCACATGAGGCGACCTTCTGGCCACACGTGTCAGTGTGGATCACAGTTCATTTAGATAAAATCTTGCGTCAGATTTGAGTGTTTGCAACTAGCCCTTGACATGCTCAGAGTTTTGACGTTACAATTGCATCACGCAATTGTTGCAGCGAGGAATCTTTGACATTTCCACTTTTCACTATGACGTGACGCAATTGTGACGTCACAATTCCGAACGCTTCAAGGTTTGGTGCAAACACTCAAATCTGGCATAACTGCAATAATAAGTGAACTGTGGTGTGGATCTGGACAGCACAGCGTCAATACGTCTGTCACACACACCACCAGCTGCACTTCTGACGAGTAGTGTTAGTATTTTGACTGACGATAGAACTTTATAAGGACAGTCCCTGCCTGTGGAGAGTAAAGTCAAAATAATATAGCAATAGAGAACGCAAACTGCAGCCTATGGCATGCTTGTTGAGGAATTGAAAAAGAAGCCCCGCGATGCAACTAGAGAGCTAGTCACTAAAAAAATTAACCACATGAAGAGCTTCTTTAGGAAAGAGTACCAGAGAGTTTTGTCGTCTATGAAATCAGGTAAAGTATCCGCATATCGTTATAAAACAAACTTTATCTTAATATCACTTTCATGACGCTAAGATTTTATTAACATATCAATTTACTCTCAAGCTTTTTCACATAATTTGTATTTTGTATCATAACGTAATAAAGTAAATATAATTCATCGCTAGAGGAGAAGCCATGATGCTCACAGCACGGTGTCTCAGACAGAAGTCGAACTTAGAGTGGGCTTGAGGTGGACTAAATAGTGTGTGGATGACATAGGCGGCCTGTCCGGCCGCTTGTTCAGGCGGCTGGACAGGCCACTTGAGCGTGTATGGGGCTCTTAATGTAGACTTTCCTAACGTAAAAAACCATACAAGTGCTCACTTCATGACCTGTAGACTTTGTACAGCGTAAACGGCTCCCGGCGCCATCTGCTCCACATGTCTCTGACATTTTTGTGGCCGGTTGCTCACATTGTAGACACATGTAAAGTTACATGATCATTTTAACGGGTGCTGCTGGTACAATCCTTCATGGGCTATTACCGTAGTAACCCCAATCTATGCATGTATATCTATACATCTATCAAGTTTTTATGACGCACTAACATAAAAAACTGACATCAGTGTGGTACACTGCAGTCTACTCTGTTACTGAGTAGCATACGTACTCTGTTCACTGTAGACGTCTACATTTCACTGGTTTGCCTGTTACTAATTTCGGCAACCGGATGTGAACAACAAAGAACCAATGTCTGTACCCAACAATATTAAACATCGCTGGAGACTCGATGGTTTAGCGAGTTGAACTATCTGTGTGAATTCTTGCCTCCAAACTCAGCGCGATTTTTAGGCACTTCATTCGGTAGGGAAATTTCCCTTGTTGGCGTAATGGGATCATTACACCCATTGCTAAAGGTCCTGTCTCGCCAAGTTTAGGCAATACCTACTACAAGGGGTCAAGAAATTAGTGGCGTATAAACTGAGTCTCTTTGCAAAAGTTGCTGGGTGGCTACCGCTGTGTCAACATACGTTCTGAAGAGTCTAAATTTGTTGCGACGCTCTGTTGTCCGTGTAATAGAACCACCTGCAATCAGCACTGCATCGTCACTATGTTTAGATGAACTCTACTGCTGCATTCGGTAGACTCAACCACGTGGGCCTGGTACGTTTAGTGCGTGAGGTGGGGTTGGTCAAGCATTTTTAATTTTATTTCTTAGCCTACATAAGAGTGTATGTGTAGACAGTTGAGTGCATCCATCTTAATGGCATTTTGGCTTTCCCAGAAGAGCGTTCTTGGCTTGGGTTGTACAGTGGTGACATGCTGAATCGTTTTGTGCTTTGGCACGCTCGGACGTATAAAAGTCTTTACATTCGGGAAATTGATGCCAACGTAACATTTTTCAATCAAGTTGTTCGAAGTTTCTAATGTTATTTCCCTATCAAATTTGGCTGCGAGAAAATACAACAACAAGTACACACGGTGATCCACGTTAGATTAATGCAAGATTGATGGCAACAGCTACTCACTCTGAACGTCGTAACGGACCCAACGCAGGCATTGCTTATCTGTCTTGCAAGTGTATGTAGGGCATGACTTCTTGCTGCATACTTCATCGAGGTTGGTGATATTCGGTGGGTATTCTGCTGGATCTGAAATATAACTCGTGTTAATATCTATCTTCTTCCGTTACCAGTCTCTCACTTTTACAGTCAGTGATGGGCACCAAATACAATGAACGTATTTAAATATAAGTACATTGTCAAAATCTAGTTTAGATGATAAATACTAATTACATTTTTGAAATGTAATTGAATACTATTTACTAAACCCATTATATGTATTTAAATACCTTAGTTAAGTACATTACCTGCTCTTATTATAAACCCTAAAAGGCAGTAATCCAATCTTATTTAAAGAGATTATAAGTTTTTAATATAAATACATGTTCAACTTTTAGCTCATGTTCTGAAAAGAAGACGTAAGTTACAGTCCTGTAAAAAAAAAAACACGTACACAATATACTTCAAACGCGAGCACTTCCATATCGGCAATCGTCAAAGTCGATTAATCCCAACCAGCTCGACTTGACTGGAAATGCAGACAGGTGCGCAGGCTTCGTCACTGTGAATCGTGTTGCAGGTGACAGAAGCTGCCGGAATATCTTGAGCCAATTGAAGTTTATTCATGGCAGCGTCACTCGTAACTGATGAAGATCCAACGCCTTAAACTTGAAGCAACAAGTCGAAGCCACGGCGCACGCCTGAAGATTCGGACAAGTCAAGCCTTGAAGGCCTGATTTCGCTGCCCAATCGAACACGCCCTAAGTCATTTACCAGAGAATTGAGTGAGAACTGCTTCGGCGTCGTGGTTCGCTTGGAGACATGGAAAAATTCCATACCTAGTTGAATGAATTAGAAGCGCGGGTACTGTATATATACAGTAGGTGGTACGTACCGTTACA
Organism: Parhyale hawaiensis; assembly: GCA_001587735.2. NCBI lineage: Eukaryota > Metazoa > Arthropoda > Malacostraca > Amphipoda > Hyalidae > Parhyale > Parhyale hawaiensis. Next base: position 4,872,183 of record LQNS02000138.1, read on the forward strand.
TTATTATATTGCTATAATTTCTTACTTTTATCATAACGGAACTAACGCTGCTAGGCTCACAAACGGATCATGCCAATGCCCTCAGCATAGTTAAACCACGTATATACATTTAATGCTACGGCTACGGTCATGTTGGAATGTGCTCGCACACCTACGTGAATGGTTTCTTGCTCCTTTCTAAAGTATTGGAAACAGGAGCCTGCAATGTTGTGTGGTAAACCGTAATCTTCTCCTAACGAATGCCTACATTAATTGTTAAGTGTTAAGTAAGCTGATTTCAAATCTGCTAATCAATAACTCACTAAAAATTAGCAGAAATAGTCGACAGTTTACAAGAGATTAGATGAGATAGCGGCAGTAGACGGACCAACTGACCCATTCCCAGAGAGCAGCCTGGACTTACGCTACGGTCTTCTCTGAGCTATTGCCGTAGTGTCAGAATCATTTAGATATCAGAAACAGAAGAAGTGAATATAGAATGCTAAGGAGTACCTACTTACTATTTACACTCCTGATCAAAAATTTAAAACCACTTGAAGATGTAAAAAATAACGTTTTATAGTATGACCATTTTATCAAGGCAGCTCGGTTGTGGTCAAATTCCTCTAGTACAGTGCCAATCTTGGGGGTAATTCTGAGATTTTTCTATATACAAGAAGTGGCCGGGGCTAAGATATGGTCCAAACAAAATCTCAGAAATACCCATAGAATTGGCAACGCTATAGAAGAATTAGGCCACGGTCGAACTGCCTTGATAAAGTGGTCAGACAATAGTGATCAATAAATAAACTCCCTCGACTAAGGATCAGTTATTTCTAAGGTATAAGGTGAGAAAGACGAAAAATACTTACTCTAACAATTTATACAGTTATGTACGTTTTTATCAAATAATGAGTTTTTCAGATGGTCGAAGTTATAAGAAGACAAACAGAAATCGAAGGTAACCTTTCAACAAGGACGTTGAAGTGAGCAAATTTGAACTTAGCGTATTTTCTACTACAGGTCACAACTAGATATTCGATAATATTTTTTTTATTTATGTAGAATGAAGCATTCTAAGACTTTTTTTCATTAATAAAAAAAATGTTTGCGTCGGAAATGTTCGTTTCCTATATATCTGACTTAGAAATTTCCATTGATTTTCTATGGGGAAAAGGTTAAGCTTGGTAAGGTAAGGTACAGTTAGGATATGTGAGGTTTGGTTTGGCAGGGTTAGGTAAGGTTAGGTAAAGTTAGGTAAGGTTAGGTCAGGTAAGGTTAGGATGGGTGAGGTTAGGTCAGGTAAGGTTAGGTTAGGTTGGTTTGGTTAGGTAAGGTTGCTATGGGGTCACAGGTCATTTTTCCCATAGGAAAACAATGAGAACTTCAAAGTTAAATATCTCGAAAAAGCTGCTTAACAAACCTAGTGGACTTTTTCTCAAATGTTACGGATACTAAAGATGAAGAAAAGGGTGTAGACCTTGTGTATCTAGACTTCCAAAAGGCTTTTGATAAAGTCCCCATCAACGGCTAATGAAAAAAATTGGAAGCCTATGGCAGACTTGCCCGATGAAACTGGAAGCTTCGTACTATTCAAAACATCATCGGCCACTAGAAATGAAATAGATCAGGCTCTCTGTCTAGTGCGCATAATGGAAGGATTTTCACTGACCCAAATGATCTCTTCACCTACGAGAAATGAAAATATCTTAGACCCTTTCTTCGTACATAAAGCACAATTGGCTAAGAATATTGAAATCCAGGATACAACATAATCTGATCATCGGCTTTTTGAAATAACGACTCAGCTTGGCGTACGCGATTCCCATAGACCGCAGAAAAATTCTCAAATAAACTCCATCTCCAGTGTACGGGACTTGAGCGTACACAATAAAGGGATAAATTGGGACGGCTTGACTGCAGAACTGCAGTCAGTAAACTGGGACGTACTTCTAAATAACTCAATAGAAAGTGAAAGCATCAATGAGACAATCGAAAAATTTTATTAGAAAAGTGCATGAAGCACCTTAGCTCGGTAAAAAGAAAATTTCATAAATGTCGACGCCACTAATTCCGTAAGAGACTACTTAGGAAACGAGCAAAACTTATCAAATGCCAGCAATCGACGAAATTACTACAACGCAAATCCGAGTGCAAAAAGAAGCTATGAGATAGAACGTCAGCTTGCAAGGTCACACGATGAAGAAAAACAAGAAAAAGAAAAGAATGCCATCGAAAATATGAAAAGCAATAGCAAATATTTTTTTGCCTATGCATCACATCATTCCTCGATAAAATCGAAAATCGGGCCGCTGGTGAATGATACAGGTTCTATTGTTGAGTATGACCAGGAAATGAGTAAAATACTAAGCCGTCAATATCAAAAAGTCTTTAGTGACAAAATTCAAAATCCTGAAATCCCAAGAATTGATTTAACTGCAAACTACTTAACGGACGCATCTCTTACCCCTATACCTTATGTGGCGAAAATCAATGGATGATGGAGAAATTCCACTCGTCTACAAGCACGCGATTATTTCAACTGATCCTAAAGCTGGACAAAGCATGGATCCAGCCAACTATAGACCTGTCTCCCTAACTAGCTACGGTCTTAAGGAAACATCTTGTACATCATTTAGAAAGCAACAACCCGCTTACATTAAATCAACATGGCTTTTGCCATAAACGTTCAACCACTTCGCAGCTACTTGAGCATTATGACTCTATTCTCGACCTACTATGCCAAGGCAAAAGTGTGAACGTAATATATTAGATTTTGCCAAAGCATTCGATAAAGTAAACCCTGGAATACTGCTTGTTAAACTCTTTAACATGGGCATCCGTGGAAAATGTCTTAGAAGGATCGAAACTTTTCTGACAAACCGAACCCAAAGTGTAATTATAAATAATAAAGTGTCTAAACGACAGCCGGTACTCAGTGGGGTCCCACAAGGCACCGTGCTTGGTCCAATACTCTTCCTTATCATGATAAATGATATGGGGCACCAATGCAAGTTTGCCGTTCGCCTTATCGTTCGCTGATGACACACGGATATTAGCTGCGGTACAATCAATGGTAGACGTACGGAATGTGCAACTAGATATAACCAACATCTTTCACTGGACATTGGTTAACAATATGACCTTCAACGAATCAAAATTTGAACTTTTACGATACGGAAAAAACTTTTCCTTTATTGAATCTACATTCTACACGACGAGAGATGGGAGCGAGATCGAGAGAGAGCAAATTTTAAGGGATCTTGGCTTGGAGTGTGAATACAAGATAAAGCCACTTTTGAAGATCATGTAGCTCGAGTTGTTACCGTATGCAAGAAGTGGAGTGGATGGGTGCTTCGAACTTTCTCTTCACGAGAGGCAGACACAATGCTCACTTTATGGAAACGACTGATACTGCCAAGGATTGAATACTGTTCACCTCTTTGGATGCCAAGCAAACGGAAAGACTTGGAGCGATTCGAGGCTATCCAGAGATCGTTCACTGCCAAAGTCCGAGGCATAAAAGATTTAAACTATCACGAAAGACTGGCTCAACTTCAAATGTACTCAATTGAAAGGAGATTCGAGTGCTTTACGATTATATATATTTGGAAAATTCTAGAAAGAATTACTGTCAATGTCAATGTGTCCTTGGGCGAATCCAGGCCAGACAGTCTAACCGTATTGGTCGCACTTGTGAGGTGCGCATTCCGATCAAAACTGGTGGTGATGCGATAGCCACAAAGTATTCTAATAATTTCGTGGCCCGAGGGGCGAGATTATTCAACAAAATGCCTCGTCACATTCGCAATGTCACCGGGACCGAGACTGCGAAAGTTAAACGCTTACTGGACGTATGCTTACTGAAAGTGCCAGATAAACCTGCTGTAAGCTGCTACGTGAACTGTGAGGATAACTCGCTGTTAGCCACCTCGCTGGTCACGGACTGCAGCATCATCTCTGCACAAGATGGGTGGCTTTCGTAACGTCACCTGGACCTCGTCCGAAGTATCATCAAAGATTTTTTTTATCCAGAGAGATTATTTACAATGGATCAGACCAGCTAATCAAGCTTGAAGGAGAGACGAGCGACTAGACGCAGGTATCATCAGGGGTTCCACAAGGTAGCGTGCTTGGCCCACTTCAGTTCTCAATTTCCATCAATGATCTGGAGCTTAACTCCCGGATGATACAAAACTATGTCATTCTGCCACGAAAAGAGCCGAGCTCCAATATGACTTTGAACACCTCATGGAATGGAGCTCAACGTGGCAGATGAGCTTAATGTCGACAAATGCTAAGTAATGCGCGTAGGGCTAGTGAACTCTTCTACTCCATTGAAAATGAACGGGACGGAATTGGCTACTGTCACCCAACAACGTGACTCGGGAATCACTAGTACAAACAAACTACAACACAGTCAGCAAGTTAACAACAGTGTGAAAATGGAAGCAGAGTAGTGTGATCCATCACCAAAAACTTTGAATAGAAGTCCAAGGAGATCATCATTCCTTTGTACAAGGTGTTAGTGCGGCCACACTAAGAATTTGCTGTTCAGTTTTGCTCGCCATATTTGTTTAAAGATATCGGTAACATGAAAAGAGTCCAACGCATAGCAACGAAATTGATAAGTCATCAGCTGAGAAACAAGCCGTATGAATGCCGCCTAAAAAAACTGGGCCTGATCTCTCTCGATCAAAGACGACTCAGGGGGCAACTAATCGAAACATTCAAGTATTTAAATGGCTTTAACGACGTACCTTCAACGGGAGTCTTTGAAAGAGACCTTAATGATCGCTTGCGAAACAACGGTCAAAAGCTCAAGCATATAGCTCGAAGAACAACCTCAAGTCAACAGTTCTTTCCGTATTTCATAGTCTTCATTTGGAATAGACTTCCTTCCGACGCTGGTAGTGCGGAATCAGTCAACGCATTTAAAAAATTTTAATTAAAATATCTTGACATACATTGGGAGAGACATCCCCACAGCTAAGAACTCCTCCTCCAGGAGTCGCACACTCTTAACAGCCAAAGCTTCCGAGGCCGCCTTAATCCGTCTTCTTCTCTCTTCCGCTCCAACTGTACAGTTTGACATATTTAACCTCTGCATATCAAGAGCTATTGATCGTGCTTGCGTTCATTTTTTGGCTGAGATTCTTCTCCCTCTTTCTGTTTCTTTTTTGTCTCCTGTTTTCCCCAGTCCTCTACTAACATAATGGCAGCAGCTCATAGAGGGACGGGGTGTAAGTTCCGGTGTCTCTTTGGGAGTGAGCCTGTCGGTTCGTCTACGGCCGCCAATGTAATCTAATGAGTACTGCCTCCATTCTTACTAATAACGTCAAAAATTCGTTGTGGCAAACTATAATTGAGGGTATCCGTGAGGGTTGGAGGAATGTTGTCCCAGCTTCTAGAGATGGCCTCACGAATTTTGTTTACTGTCACAACTTGTTTACCATTTCCGTAAACATCTTTCGCCATCGATCCCCAAAGATTTTCCATTGAGTTTAAATCTGGCGGTGCTGAATGACGCAAAACGGGGAAGGTCATACTCTGGCGGGCAGTGTAGACTGCAGCATTATCCTGCTGGAAAATCCATTCATCACCATACAGACGAGGGCCCTTCGTCGCCAAAATGATTTTTAGGACATTCAATCATAACCAGCTGCTGTTTGACGACCCTGTACCTCCTGAAGCTTCATTGCTCCCCTGTTGGAAGAGGCATCCCACACCATAACGGAGACGCTTAGTTACATTTCTGGAAGCATCTCTTTGTTATGCTAGTACCATTGGAAGCCATAAGGACCATCCAGATTGAATTTTTTGGTCAGAAAACAAAACTTTAAAACAGTTCTCAATGTACCATGTTTGATGCTTTCAAGCAAACTGCAAACGGGCCACTTTGTGAAACAGAAACAACCGAGGACATTTCAGGCGCTTTCCGTTGTAAGTGTCGCCTGATTGTTAACTAACTGCAATCAGTATCTGCGAATGCCTTGATTTGCCTGGAAGAGCGTCCTCTGTCTTGAGAAAGAACCAGTTTTATTCTCCTACTCAGTGCAGAGGAAATTTTTATCGGTCTACCACTAGATTTTGTTATTCCACAACTCTCAGGATCCTTTAGAAAGTTAAAAATCACAGTTTTACTGCGGTGAGTCTCAGGTGCGATAGCACGCTGCGACAAACATAGCAAGTAAACTCTCCAAATAAGAAAGTGGACGAGTAAGTTAACCTGCATAAGTTCAACTTATTCGACAACGTTCTATTTCGGAGAGTTTGCTCGCTTTGGGCATAGTGACACCTTCACACTTCACACTCTCAGTGGAAGCCTGTAACAGATCCGAAATGCCGGAAATTACCCAAAACTAAACATTTATTACTTTGGTGTTATCATTTTGATCGACTGAAAAACCCAATATTCGATGGAAGTTTACATTTCTTAATAAATTGTTACAGCAGGTATTTTTCATTTTTTTCACTTTTACCTGCAGGAATTCCTTATCCCTAGTCGACGGATTTGATTTATTTATCGCTAAAACGTTACCCATTTTTTTTACATTTTCAAATGGTCATAAACTTTTCATCGGAAATTTATATAAATAAAGTGGTGGCAATAATGATGGCACATTTTGAAATTTTGTATTAAGTTTAAAAATGCTGCATCAATATAGCTGAAATTTAACTGAATAATGTTACTTTAACTAGTTACAGATTCCTTATATTCATTATTGTATTCGTTGTCTTTTCAAAATTTTACCACGAAAATAATAGTTTGTGGGTGCAAATTGGGTGGAAATAAAGATAGCACATATGGAAAAAATTGTATTTTAAAAAAACAATGAAAGCAAAAAAAAAACATAATTCTTAATATTTACAAGCGTTGCCTTTTGATTGCAACACCAGTACACATCGGTTATTCAAAAAATTAATTGAATTAGCGAGCATTTCTTCAGGGATAGCCTCCCAGCATTCATTTATGGTCTGCCACAAGCTTTCTTTATCCTGAAATTGTCTCCCATTGGAGCAAACATGCCGTGAGAGTATCCCCCAAAGACTCTCAATTGGGTTTAGATCGGGTGACATAGCAGGCCAAGCTAAAGTGGCGGTATTATGGGCATTAAGCCAATTTGTGGTCAACCTCGTTGTGTGAATGGCGGCATTATCTTGCTGGAACACCGCTTCTTGCTAATGTTTATCAGTTTGAAATGGGAGAAGACTAGTTTCTAAGA
>LQNS02000138.1:4907786-4918147 GCA_001587735.2 Parhyale hawaiensis
CACACCTCACACTCTCATCTACACACACAAAACACTCTCACCTACACACGCCACACACTCTCATCTACACACGCCACACACTCCGTCCCACTCACCGCACACTCTCATCTACACACGCCACACACTCCGTCCCACACACCGCACACTCTCATCTACACACGCCTCACACTCTCATCTACACACACCAAACCCTCTCATCTACACACGCCACACACTCTCATCTACACACGCCTCACACTCTCATCTACACACGCCACACACTCCGTCCCACACACCGCACACTCTCATCTACACACACCGCACACTCTCATCTACAAACACCACACACTCTCATCTACACACGCCACACACTCTCATCTACACACACCACACACTCTCATCTACACACACCGCACACTTTCATCTACACACGCCACACACTCCGTCCCACACACCGTGCACCAATTCCTTACCGGTTTGTATGAAAGGTTCGAAGCAAGGGATTCCGTTCTCCCGCTCTTCATCGCAGTCTGTAGAATTCGCTCTGCTGATCCATGTGAATTCATAACACTCCAGTTTTTCTTCTGCAACAAACGCAAACCGGACCGTTCGTGAGAAATAATTTCCGGTCACTGCAAGGAGGTTTAATAGATGGCGGAAACACAGCCGTTTTTCGCCTGGCATGTCAGCTTTTTGATATTTCCGACTTGGCTGATTTCCGGTGGGGTGTTTTTCCTCGAAAATATATTTTACAATCGGTGCATAAAGGGCGTTAAGTGCAGTGTTGCTATAATTATTGGCAGAAGTATGCTAACGAGGGACATATTCCGCCCGATAGGTCCAAAAACATCGTTTTCTTCCATTACTGCTCTGTCCAGCCACAATGCTACAGCCTTCCAGCCGCCGCAGCCGACAAGCCATTCCTCGCACATAAAACACGTGCGTCAATTTCTGCATTCACACTACAATAAATGTGTCTTTTTCTTGTTTTGCAGTACAATACACATCGATCTTCCAAAAATCCAACATACTGCATAGTGTATACTATAATATAGCCGGTAGTCAGCCAAGCTTCAGCCTTGCCGGAAAGTTTAGCTTCATGGATCACCCTAACACCGAAATCGGACGAAATCTACCGAAATCAGCCGAAATCTACCGACTCGCATACGAGAGGGAAACCGCTTAGCAACGGTAGAAACTGAGTTATAATCCAAATAAATAATAACCCTCTCCCCAACACATTCACCCCAATAAGAGGTGTGCTCATACCTATAGAAGTTGAGAGGGATATGTTAAAGTTTTAATTGCAGTTTTACCAAGCAGATTGATGTTGGCAATATTAAATGTATATGATAAAAAATGCTAAAGGAAAAGTCTGTTTTGTATTGTAATACATTTGTCTTGTAATTTGAATATCGATTATACCTGCAATAAATCTATTAAATTATGGCTTGAGATATTTTCATGAAATTGGTCATAACTGAAGAAATCTTGAACTGAATAGATAATAAATGGTGTTTTTCATGTACTGTATATTTAGTAGTTCCTCGTTGGTAGGCTTATTGAGAGACTATTTGAGAAATAAATAAAATTTGAATAAAAATATATAATTAACAGAGACGATATCGAAACATTTCCAACTCGGTTATCAGCTCGGTTACATTATAAGATAAGGTAACATAATAGATAGCTACTAATTACTCAACTCTGTAGCTAGTATGTAATCACACTAAACTTCGCGCTCTGCCATCTGCAGACTGTGTTACTTACGGCTTAAGTTTAGAAAATACCTAGTTAGATCTATATAAAAGTTTTATTTGCGTGTTATTAGTCATTACCTTCCAGTGTTGCTTTCACAGCTGTACAGCGAGATACAATGAATCTTATGTTCGGGGTGGTTTGCTGTATTTTCGCCTTTTTCGCCCTATCAAGCAACGTGAAATTGTTCACAACTCTTGGGAAAATTTAGTTAGACGACTGAAAAAATCACTTACCTACCTGCATGTATATTTTACTGAATTATCTCCGAGCTAAAAGCTATTTACCATTATTTTCTGAAGAATTGCAAAGCTGATAGCTAATTATTATAAAACCATTTTCCAACACTAGGTTTCGCAGCTACTCCATTTTTTTTTTTTTTTTTTTTTTTTGTACTTGCCTTAGTTAGTGATTTTACACTGTGTGTTGAAATTTTTAAGCATGAGGAAAGCAGGAAAGCACTTTTTTTATAAGTATTATCTTCAGCACACTGGAGAGGAAGTATGAAGAATTATTGTATAATTTCGCATTAAGAAAATATAAAAAAAAATAAATCAAGCCTATCAATAATTGAGAAAATTATAGATTTTAAATAAAAAATCACTAACACTAATCACTAAAAATCAGTATTAGTCCTCGTTTAGAGTGGGAATATGAAAATATAAAAATATTTTTGGTGGAATTCAGTAGATTTCAGCAGATTTCGATCAATTTCAGCCGATTTTAGTCGAATTCGGCAGATTTTGGTGGAATTCGCCCGATTATGGGGGATTTCGGTCGAATTCGGTGTTAAGGATGACCGGTCTCCATCACCGAGGGGTTTCGTTCCCTCCTATTTAACCTCCTTGGTAACTGTGTGATTTTGGCCTAATGGGGCAAAGCAATAGAATACAGTCACGATGCGCTACACACACACAAAAACATGTGCACCACCGCAGCAGTGACGGCTCACGAGTGCTCTACAGCACGCATCACACGGCCACCGTGGGCCGGCACTTCTAAACAGAACAATCCCGTACAGCGTCACGCCAAATGAGATTTTAGCTGAACAGCTAAATATGTTCTGCAACGACTTGGAGCATTAAGAAAGGTTCACACAAGGGTCAACAATTAAGAATGGACTTTTAATTCTCTAATTAATTGGAGTCACCAAGAATTGATACGGAGATAGAGTTTTACGCTGTTTTGAAGTTTGCAACGCACTGAAAGCACTGAGAATGGGCTCTGTGACCAGCTTGGCTTCGTACGTAACCATAGTTAGCAGTTTACATCACAGTCCAGCAACGGGGAGCTGGCTCATTAAATTCGAACTGGCTGGTTCTGTTTCATCTCATCTCTCACGTTATCGACGAGAAACTTTTTCGAAGGTACCATGTGGTCACGTGTGTCACCAGTAACCATGTTAGCGCAGAGCGTGCACTCGCATGGTCGTTGCCGCACGCGGTTGAAATATTCTACTACAACGTTGTTGAAAACTCTTAAGTAAAACAATGTAAAAAGAGATTCTCCTAGTCAAATAAGAAATCGGCACTTACCTGCAGCGAGTGTGCCGGCAATCAGGTAAGACAACAACACCAGCAGAACGACAGCGTGGCAAGCCTTCCATCTGAAGCGAGTGGCGGTGATGAATCTCATCCTGTGGGAGCAACCATCAGCACGTGAGCTCTCATAACTGTCCTGTCGTAGTTTTCTGTCTTTGATGCAATCGACATCAACGCTTGACTCTTAAGTTGCCTTAATTACTTTTCATTTTTCATTGTAATATTTTTCTAATAACACTAGACCTGCCACAACAACTCTTTACGGTTTCTCTTTCCCTACATATGACAACAAGTGACTTCTAGTGGAGCAAACGATGTCCAAGATTTGGCTACCGTAGCTATACAGTAGTCGTATGGTAGCTCGCTCCAAGTGGTGAGAAATGCAGTAAGAACTCTAACTAACTCACGCTTCCAGTAACATAGCTACCTACTATTCATATTAGTTGTTACTCCCCAGTTGCTCCCGTGATGGCTCTATGCCTACGTGAGAAATTAATGTGAGCAATCCATAGATGTGCGCCTCAGTAGCGTGTTCAGGCTGCTCATTTTGCCACATTATAAATGTCATGAAACACCAGCCAAATGAAAACTACTGTATATCATATGAAAACGTCACTTATGATAACAATAATAGAGACTTTCAATCTTCACTTTGAAACCTATTGAAACTTTTTTCTGGATGCAAAGAAAGCACGGTTGTGGTATAAGTTATTTCCCGCAAAAATAAAAGCGTCTTGCACAATCAATATTCTCAATTTTACGCTCATAATACTGAAAGAGTAACGTGCAGGTGGACGTATGGAACCACAAGCAGAATAATATTCGCTATCCGGATGTGGATAGCGGTTTTCACTCCTGGATAGTGGTCGTCGCTCCTGCCGCATCTTGTGTGCTAATGTTCGGCGTCTATGGTAATTTGGCTGAGCTCTCGGTAGCCTCTTCCAATTATGATCTGGTGCTGTATTCAGAGACGCTCGTCTCAAGCCATCGTCATATTTCTGAGTTGATGATCTCGAACTTTAAAAAGCCAATACTGCGGTAGCGAGACTCGTGCCCTGGATTTAGAGGTCTGGCTGCTTGTGTTCGAAAGGGTGTTGTTGTGTCTAGGCAGAATGATTATGATTGTCCATGGTGTGAGCTGACATTGCTTCGAGTCTGTGGCACATGCAGGGACTTTTACTTGTTTTCAGTGTATCGCAGCCAGTCTGCTGATGATAGGGTCTTTGACTGTCTCTTAGACGCAATGGTTAGGATTCAGTCATCGGATAGGCGTTCTGCTTTTCTCTTTATGGGCTATTTTAATTGTCACCATGTGGAATGGTTAGGCTTTGAGAGGACCGATTGCCATGGCCATGCAACATTCGATTTCGCGACTGCCTCTGGTTGTGAGCAGTTGGTTGAGGGTTCCACGTCTTTAATGGGAGGTGTTATTGACCTCCTGATAACTGATGTTCCTGATGTGGTTGGAGTGTCAGTGGCATCTCCCATTAGTTCCATGGTGACCTCTCTGCGACGCTGCAAATCCGTCAGGGGGTCCTGAGGGTCACTGTTAGGCGTGAAATATTTTTGAAGACCAGAGTGAATTAGGACGCCGTCTCTGGCGCCATCCTTGCGCTACTTTGGGGTGCTGTGAGAGAGTCTACTGATCCTGGGTCTACTTTGGATCGGCTTCTCTCTGACATGGTGTGCGCCTATGTCCCTTCCCGCTCCATAACGGTCAGGACGGGCGATGAGCCCTGGTTTGATGATGCCTATACTAGGGTTCACCAGTTGAAGCGGGAGGCATATGCCCGTTGTCGTACTAGCCTGTCGCCTGTTGACTCTTAGCGTTTCAGGGAACTGCTGCACCGGGTTGGAGCTACTTATGAAGAAGCTGAGAGGGAGCATAATTTGAGGTCCAGGGAGTTATTAGCTTAGTCTGTTAGCGCACATAAGTGGTGGTCCACATTGAAGAGCGCTGTGCTTGGTGTGTGCTCTTCTGTCCCTCCTTTAATTGGTGCTGGTGGTGATCTTGTTGTGGACCCTGCTGCCAAGGCGGACCTTTTGTTACGCTACTTTGATGGGAAGCAGAGCCGGGACTGGGTGCACATTCTTTTAGCACGTGACCCAGAACCGAGGTTCTCCGGTTTTGCTATCAGATCTTCTGAAGTGCACCGCCTTCTTCTTGATCTGGACCCCTATGGCGCACTGATCCATCGGGTATGTTTCCTCTATTTTTTCGGAGGGTGGCTGTTGTGCTCGCAGCCCAGCTTGCTTCTGTGTTTCGTCGGATGTTACGGCTGGACTCTTTTCCGAAATGCTGGCGTGTCGCTCATGTGACGCCTGTTTCGAAGGACTCTGTCTCATCTCGAATCTCCGACTACAGACCCGTCTCGATCACACCAGTATTGTCGAAGTTCATGAGAGGTTGATGCGTCGAGGTTGGGTCACTTTTTTGAGAAGCAGGGTGTCCTTCCCCAACACAGTATGGTTTTTCGTTGGAGCTTGGGAACTTGTGATGCTCTGCTTCACAGTTCTCATGTTTTGTCGCTGGCTCTTGATGGGGTCATGAGGCAAGGTTGGTACAGCTTGACTTCGGTGCTGCTTTTGATCGCGTGAATCCATTTAGGTTGCTCCATAAGCTGAGACTGATGGGCATTGGTGGTTCAGTTTTCGCTGTAATTAGTCAGTTTTTATCTGACAGACGTCAATGAGTAGTTCTTGTTGGAAAGAGGAGTGGACCTGTTTGATCTTGTTAATAATTTACTTGCTGGTTACGCTGATGATGTTACATTGCTGGCTGTTTTCGATTAGCCTAGTGATAGGTTGGAGGTTTCAGAATCCATTCAGCATGATTTGGAAGTGATTGATTCCTGGTGTTCCAGGTGGAGATGAGGCTAAATGTCGGTAAGACTAAGACCATGCTCGTGTCTAGGTCACGTACAGTGAGACCTCTTTTCCCGCAGCCATACTGGATGGTGTGTCACTTCATGTGGTTGATGACTTGGTAATCTTGGGTGTCAATTTTGATGCAAAGTTGACGTTTGACCCCACATTTGTTCGGTTGCCTCACAAGCATTGCAGAATATTGGTCTTATGAGACGTGCTTGGAGGGTATTTGACTCTGTAGAGTAGACACGTCGCTACTTTAATTGCTATGTCTGACTCTTCCTGGAATACTGCTCCATAGTCTGGGGTTCTGCTGACGATTGTCATTTAGGTTTGCTTGGCAAAGTGATTCGTCCATGTGCGTTCATGTTGGATGGTGTTGTGCTTTGTTACCTGGCGCATCATAACGGAGTTTGTGGGGGTCTGCTTTCTGTATAATATATATAATTCTTAGTCATCCACTGTCTGATTTTCTCCCTGAGCTATTTGTTCTGGTGATGTATACTCGGCCTTCTGGTGCTTTTCAAGAGTTTCCCTTGGAACCGGTCCGATGCCAAACGGGCCAGTATTCTCGTTCGTTTTCTGCCGTCGTGTGTGTATGCTTGGAATGGTCTTGATGGCTGTTCTTGCTGGTGCGGGTATTAACAGCTTTAAACTATCTGTACACAGAGCTATTCTGTGATCTCGCATGTTCTATTTTTTTTTTCGCTCGCTGGGCTGGTTGCGTTGAGGTTTGTCAACCCCATAGAGTTTCTCCGTTCCCATGTCGCCAGTCTACGTAGCGGAGTTTAATGATAATGTAGACTTGTGTTCCCGGCCGTAAAGAATAACGGCGAAGAATATTCAGTGCTGTTCTATCATTGCTCACACTTTCGTTACTAATTAAAACATTATGATAAAGACTGTCTTATGTTTGCATAGTTAGGGGTTTGTAAACACTTCTTGTATCTAACAAAGTAGATACGCCAACAATACACGAGTCAGAGAATTTGGCCATCAGTTCGTTCTGATGGAAACCAACAAACCTAATTAAAGGCCGATCAACTTTTCAGAAAACTTTTTTATTTACTGTCTGATTTATCTGAAACTTTGTAGTGATACGTAAAGATAAATTCTAAGACTTTTGCTCTCAGAAAGTTAGTGAATTTTTTTATACTTTCTAAGTACAAAGAAAATTTTTAATTTTACGGGAAATTTTGAGTTGCTATTTTTTTGAAAAATTTTAGATAATTTTTTATTTTGCTTCTAAACATTGGCAATATATACAAAAAATTTTTGGAATCACTTTTTTGAATTTCATTAAAAACTCTTAACATTTGAAAAAAGTAGCTTTTCAGTTTTTTCGTAAAATTTTTTCCGAAAATCCCCAAAAAAAAATTTGTGGACAAATATCGCAATTCAATCTACCAACATTTATACCTAATACTTTTCTCCGACAAATGTCAAATGTACACGCATGACTCTGTGTTTTACTTTAATGATTCTACGCTGCAGGGAGCTGTAGGAAAAGTAGATGCATTCATTTTATGTTCTACTTCACTGGCTACACTTAAATAAACTCACTCCCAATGCCAAGAAAACAAAACATATGCTATTTAGTTCGATAAAGAATATCCTTTGCCCGATGTGCATCTCAATGGGGTAAAGCTGGAATAGGTAAATGACTTCAAATACCTTGGTGTTGTACTAGATAGTGACTTCAAATTTTCAGTGCATAATTCTCAACTCTGCAATAAACTCAATAAAGGTAGGGGAGCTATTTATGCTGTATCCAAATATCTGCCGAAGGATGCGCTCGTTTCATTGTGCAACTCATTAATATATTCACTGTTGAATTACGCAGTTATTATTTGGGGAGGGGCCTGTGAAAGTGCAGTTAAGAGAATCAAGACAGTCATGAATAAAACGTTAAGAGTTATTTTGAGAGTGAAACGAAATATTAATAATATTCCTGTTGTATCAACTAATAACATGTACCATAAATTGACAATGCTAATATTTGAATAGATTCATCAATATTTCCTTTTAAACTTTTTTAGAATGGCCATGCTTGGCGAAAATCCATATTTTCCGTCCCACTTTAGCTCACTTCTGCCTGCCCATAATTATGGCTCTTGAAATGTTAGGCTTAACCTGCCAAACATTCGTCTTGAAATTGAAAGACGCTTCGCTGTATTTCAGTGCGCTCAAGCCTTCAATCGACTCCCCGACGAATTAGTGCAATCAATGTCGCATCAATCATTTAGAAGACATTTCAAAAACCATTGCCTTAGTATGTATGCTTCTGTAGAAACCTAACATCGAATGTTGGTGAGTTATGACTAAAACTACTGTACGATCTCCAATTTTAGTCTGTCAGGAATAACATTGTATTGAACTTGAGCACTCTGAGAGCGCATACCTCCGCCAAGCGAGGCAACAGTAGCAAAAAATGCAAATTGTCTTTGAAACCATAATTATCTTTGTATAAACTCCAAAATGTAATCATTTGTGCTTTTGATAGTAATAACAGCTTGTGCAATTTTCTTGAAGATCCGTTCATAACTTTTTGAGTTATACTGCTAACAAACGTTATAACAAACATGAGTCAAAAATACAAACGAACCAACCGATCGGCACCAAAATTTTTAATCATTTATGTTTTTTAACATTACAAACAACCCCTACAAATTTCATAAAGATCCATTCATTATTTTTTGAGTTATTGTGCTACCAAGCATAAAATTAAAAACATTGACAACGAACGAACGAACAAACAGATCATTACCAAAAATTTTGTCATTTACTCTTTGTTATATACTCAACAACTCATGTTGACTTGATAAAAATCCATCCTTAACTTTTTGAGTTATGCCATTGAGAAAAACGAGGCAGAAAAAACAAGCAGATAAACACACAGAAATGCATATCTTTACCAAAAGTTAATCATCTGTTCCTCCTAACATACCTAAAAATCCCTGTAAATTTAATTTAAATCGGTTCATAACTTTTTGAGTTATCTTGGTGACAGACAGACAAACACGACGAAAACATAACCTCCTTGGCGGAGGTAATTATGTGCCGTCGAAGCTTCTTACACTGATATATGATATTATAACGTGTATTAATTGAAGCAGTGCAGTAACTTGCACTTGCAGTCTCTATTTTAGAATGACTTCAGTGTATTTCATTTATTACTTGATATCGCACAAATGTTAGTCACTTTTAAATGGATACGTTCTCAGTTTTATTGTTTGTAGGCTAAGTACATGAATCGAAAAAATTTCATTGTGATCTGAGAACAATAAATATATGTCTTAAAAAATGCGTGTCTCTTCATTTAGCATATTGATGGTGAAAATTATTTCAAAAATATCGAAGATATAACGATTTGAAGTCTGTAAAATTGCACAAATAAAAATTGAGATAAATCAGTTTATACTTTGACGATTTTATCAAGGCAGTTCGTCCGAGGTCAAATTCCTCTAGCGGTGCCAATTCTATGGGTATTTCTCAGATTCCCCAATATACAGATAGTGGGCGGGGCTAAGATATGGGCAGAACAAAATCTCAGACATGCCCATAGAATTGGCAACACTGTAGAGGAAGTTGACCACGACCGAACTGCCTTGATAAAATGGTCAGAGTACAAAGTTTTTTAGGAGTTTTGACTAAACTCGCACATGAATGATTGCAATTGTAGGTAGAATTCTAGAAATTCTGTCCATTTTTTGTTTTTTTTGTTTTCCGTTTTCACTCTCTTATAGATAAAATCAAGTAGAATAATTCTAAACAATACAAACATTTTAATGTTTTAAGGTTTTTCAGCTGAACGGCTGCAGAAGATGGTCAAAGGGAGAATCTTATCCATAAACCTGAATGCAATTCTTACTGTGCAAACGTCGAAATTCTTACGACAACGGTAGGTATTTGCAGCTTCTCCTAGCGCTCTCATGGAGTCTGATTTTTACTTTCTTCCTACATCAAAACTTTACTTGCTCTCAGTTCATGATACGTAGATTAGGGAAGGAGAAGCTATTTTTCAGGGTTGCAGTTGACTCAGCCATTACTTATGCCAACTTGTTGTCTTCTTTTGACGAGATAGTTTTTCGCTTGTATTATTAGGGCAAGCGTCAAGAGTTTTTCTCCCTTTTCTTTTTTTTTTTTTTTTTTTTTGAGCTTCATTCAATTTATGCAGCATGAGCACTTGAAAGATAGATGTTCCCGACGAGAAAG
>LQNS02000138.1:4918755-4928988 GCA_001587735.2 Parhyale hawaiensis
CCAAAAGCCGATGCAGGCAACAAATTCCAAACTTTAGCCGACCAGGGCACGAAGCACCGACAGAACTGATTAGTTCGACATATGACAGCCTCCAAAGTGGAAGAGTGCGCTCCGCACGCAGCACGAGTCGCTCTAGCATAAACCTTGAGGGCAGGGAGAGAAGAATACAACCAATGCCTCTCATTATTGTACACTTGCAGCTTCTCCTAGCGCTCTCATGGAGTCTGATTTTTACTTTCTTCCTACATCAAAACTTTACTTGCTCTCAGTTCACGATACGTAGATTAGAGAAGGAGAAGCTATTTTTCAGGGTTGCTAACTTGTTGTCTTCTTTTAACGAAATAGTTTTTCGCTTGTATTATTAGGGCAAGCGTCAAGAGTTTTTCTCCCTTCTTTTTTTTTTTTTTTTTTGAGCTTCATTCAATTTATGCAGCATGAGCACATGGAAGATAGATGTTCCCGACGAGAAAGACACAATCTAGTATGTATGATACCGAGTAGACGTACTGGATATAACTTCAAACCTGAGATTATCAAACACTTTACGACGCAACAGCTCTCGTTTCCGTTCAACATGGATGTTTCTGCTAACTAACCCTTCACATGGAGACGGAGAAACCACCTAACCACACAACCAACAAGCTGTGAAAGTCACTGTATTATTACTTATATAGAGGGATGATTATTTCAATTGTTTTTGTAGATGAAATCCTTCCTAAGTCCTTCACTCCTTCATTTTGCTGAATCGTATCCTGTCCACCTGCGCTGTGCATCATCGATAATTGTAGTTCTCAGGACCAAGCACGTCGCTTCATTTAAATTTTGTTTGTTTGGTGCTTTATTTATTCTCCGTAGTCTTCTCACTTTGACTAAAGTGTCTTGACTAGAGAATGTGCTGTGCTCGCAGACTAGACCTAGAAATTGAACTGTAGGTTTTTAATTCTATAGTGGATTGGACATAATATTATATGCAAATTTGGAGCTAGGATACAACAGCGATTATACATCTGCCACGTTCTAAGATTCAATTTTTTATCATTACATTCAAAACGCAACAAATATAGCGGCACTTTTAGCGCGCCGTTCCAACACCTCAATAACACTTCAAGTTGCAGTCACGATTACGCCAACGTTATCGGATTAGTTGAGTTGGCTCTATGCAAATAGAGCCGATAAACTCGCAAGTGTGAACACGAAATATGATGACGCCGCCATTGCCATTATCATGGCTGTTTTCCATCAGAATACGAGTTTCATCTCTAGAGCTACAGTCACACGAAATTACTTTGATATTTAATAGCTAGAATATATGGACCCGCGAGGTTTTCTGCCAAATTAATCATGTAGGAATTGTGTGCAGTAAACGTTCTACATTATTTCTACGATTTGTTCTTTATATTCCGTAGTTCTGCCCGCCAGATATTGTCCTCGATATAAATTTCCCCACGGAGCAACTCTGCTGCCTCAGGGCGGTGAGAGCCAGTGATGACGTCACAGGGATTTTCAGGGGAAGCTGATGTGCGTTTAGCAGTTGTAGGAGCGTTTTCCTTAGTCTGTGACAGTACCGTCCCCTCCTGCACCACCGTCCCCACCAGCAGCACCGTTCCCACCAGCAGCACCGTTCCCACCAGCAGCACCGTTCCCACCAGCAGCACCGTTCCCACCAGCAGCACCGTCCCCACCAGCAGCACAGTCCCCACCAGCAGCACCGTCCCCACCAGCAGCACAGTCCCCACCAGCAGCACCGTCCCCACCAGCAGCACCGTCCCCACCAGCAGCACTGTCCCCACCAGCAGCACTGTCCCCACCAGCGGCACCGTCCCCACCAGCAGCACAGTCCCGACCAGCAGCACCGTCCCCACCAGCAGCACCGTCCCCACCAGCAGCACAGTCCCCACCAGCATCACCGTCCCCACCAGCAGCACAGTCCCCACCAGCAGTAGAGTCCCTACCAGCGGCACCGTCCCCACCAGCAGCACAGTCCCCACCAGCAACACAGTCCCCACCAGCGACACCGTCCCCACCAGCAGCATAATCCTCACCAGCAGCACAGTCCCCACCAGCAGTAAAGTCCCTACCAGAGGCACCGTCCCACCAGCAGCACAGTCCCCACCAGCAAGACAGTCCCCACCAGCAGCACAGTCCCCACTAGCGGCACCGTCCCCACCAGCAGTACAGTCCCCACCAGCGGCACCGTCCCCACCAGCAGTACAGTCCTCACCAGCAGTACAGTCCCCACCATCAGCACAGTCCCCACCAGCAACACAGTCCCCACCAGCAACACAGTCCCCACCAGCAGCACCGTCCCCACCAGCAGCACAGTCCCTACTAGCGGCACCGTCCCCACCAGCAGCACAGTCCCCACCAGCAGCACAGTCCCCACCAGCAGCACAGTCCCCACCAGCAACACAGTCCCCACTAGCAACACAGTCCTCACCAGCAGCACAGTCCTTACCAGCAGCATAGTCCCTACCAGCGATACAGTCCCCACCAGCAGCACAGTCCCCACCAGCAGCACAGTCCTGTTATATACGCGATCCGCACATACAACATTCCAATGTGTTAGCCAGTAACATTCAAATGTATAGACGCAGTCTTTGTGTCATGCGAAGTCATGCCTGGTGGATGTAGCCACCGCAGGCTTCTTTCAGCTCAGAGTTTCTAAGATAAAGAACTTAATAGGTCGTTTATGACACCGTACAAAATGTGCTGGTTTACCAGCACTGCCTCTTAGTGACATGGTATTTCTAAATGACGTTCCGCCGGAACCTACAGTGGTAAAAGCTGCCTGTCAAAGCCTGTAGCCAGAGTCTTGAAGATATTTGTTATGCTCGTAAACGCACAGTAATTTACCGGCTTACTCTACTCCGGCGGAAGCGACCGGTGTTCTAATGAAGCCGGGATTCATAGATATTTAAGGCGCTTGCATGATCAAGCGTCAGTTTAATCCGGTACTTGACATTGCAGTACCAACATTGCTTACGGCATTCTGCTTGTAACGCTATTCCGATGTAGACCTTATATTCTATAGTCTGTGTCTATCAAGTAGCATGCTTGCTACTTATTGGATCATATCTTCTAAGTCTTGTATAATAAGATGTAAATAAACAAGAAGATCTTGACGGCATTCCTTCACCATCCAACCTGTAGCCTGATACATACTCGGCCTTGAAGTTCAGTCTCACAACCAAGTACAGTGACGAACACAACACGAACTCAAAACGAACTCCCATTAACACGCCACCCCGCTAGAACTACAATATATAACAAGTCCCCACCAACGGTACAGTCCCCACCAGCGGTACAGTCCCCACCAGCAGCACAGTCCCCACCAGCTATGTATTTTGAAACAAGAAAAAAATGTTTTAAGATAGGTTCTTAGTGAGCTCATAGGTCAAGGGCAGTCTAGTGCATAATAAAACACTTGACCATGTAAAAAGATATTATGATATAATTGGCAACCACTATGTATGAATGCACTATATGTAGTTTGCTTGATGGAAGGACAAATATACGTGATAGTGTGATTGATGGAATGAAATAGGCATGGAAACAGATATCATTTATCACTCCGCAAGTGGAGCAGGAGAAGTAAATGCAAAATTCTTCTGCATAAAAAAAATACTCAGATTGTTAGCTGCTTGGTTGGAGGATCTCGGGGTCCCCATTTTAAAGATTAGCTAGGATTGTAGGAAACAATCAGCTGCTGAAAGCTGAAGGGATGAGATAGGAAAAATTTTGATCCTCATATTAGCCGTCCATAAATTCCCTGAACATTGAGATTGAGCTCTTTCCTCTTGAGCTAGGGAGTAGAAAGGCTTCTTTTTAATAGATCCTTTTGTGCTCTCGACGCATCACATGATTTATAACAGAGCGGTTTTGTCTTGCTTTTACACTACCAGGTGCGTCACTTTGTTTCGGATTCCGTTTCCATTGTTTTTATCTATTTTTCTCAGTCTTCTTGCTTCGATTGAAATGTCTTCACTAAAGATGATGCAGTCCACGCAGTGTAGACTCTAGAACTGAACTTGAAATTTCCACTACTTATTGGGTATTGTTTTTACTAATCTCTGTAGCTATGATGCCATTGGGATTAAATATCCGAAACTCCCTAAGGTTAAAGTTTTTCCCCTAAAATTTGGTAGCCAAAATTCAGGATGAGGCCACCGCACATTTCTAGATTTCAATTTGACGGCTAGAGCCCCGAGTGCACCCCAGTAAAGACCATGTTAAAAATATGCGCCCCAGGGATCTGGTGTGCCTATTCTTAACAAGGTCCTTCCCTGCAATGGTATGCGAACATCAGCGTCCGTATGCCATACCTCACACTCCACTCTTCGTAACCCATTCTTAGTCTGACTCAATAAGATTAAATAATAATTTTTTTTTTTATAAGGAACAGTGACTTTAACAAAAACAAAAATTTTGTGATGCTGCAATGAATACAAGTTTATCAATACAGAAAGTCCGCTGATGAGAAAATGACTTGTGATCATTTTTAGGTGCTTTTCAGGGCATGGAGATTTTTATCATCCGCGAACGAAGTGAAAGAAGTGATAATGTTTTCGTTGAAGATATAGCCATATATATTTGTATATACATATATATAATTAGTATATTTATCTGTCCACCCAATAAGTGGTCGAAAGAGTTGAGCAATCTTTATAATTTTTTGTAGGGAGCTTGGTGGGTTGTCCTAGATGTGACCCATGCAAAAAACTAGACCTAGCTGGCCATAAAAATGACGGCGTTGAATTTCCCTGAACCGGGGCAAATTTACCTCAACCGCGGTCGATCGTCTGGAGAACGGAGCGTTCTATTTTTTTATGTTATTATTGAAGAGCTAATCTCTGGGAAGGAATGGGGCTGAGCCCTAGCCTCGTTCATTAAAAATGATTTGCTTGAATTTGCTCTACCGCGGGTGACGGTCTTACGCCACCGAGGCGTTCTAGCGTTGATTCTGAGACTGCCTTCGAATATTTTTGACATTGACGGTTCTATGTTCCTTGCTGACGAAAAAATTCCTTCTGTCGCTTGAAGTCTTGGTGTTACTTAAAACATATCTCATGGAAGTTACCATATATTATCCTGAATAATTAAGCTTTTTACTGTGTTTTGCTCGTGGTACAGCATTTTGGGCAAAAATTATGCCGCACACCTGTGAGATGGATCTTCCATTAAAATAACGAAAGTTGTGCCGTCGTGAGTTTCTGAGGGAAAAACTTCTCTTCTGCAAGTAGAGGAGCAAATATCAGTTTGGAAATGCTGGAAAGTTGAGCACGACCTAGAAAATCAACTTCAAGCAAAAGAATTCACAAGAAATGCTCAGTGTTTATTATATCCTTGATACCAGCAGATAGTTGACCCATTAGGCTCTAAATTTAGCTGCAATGTGAAATGGAAATATTTTGGCATCGGCTCAGCACCCACCCTGCTAACACCATCACAATTTAGGCCTTCTTAAATAAAAACTTTTTGTTACGTATACTTAGAAGATTTTATTAGGTTTTTGAAAATGGGATAAAATTTCCGATACGTCAAACCTTAATATTAGTTCGTGTCGACTTTTATTTCAATTTTGTAATTTACAAAAGGACTGTATTCACTGTCGTAATTTAATGCTGAAATTTCTTGGTAGCTCCTTTATTATTATTCAGTAGATGAATATTGTCCTATCTAAATCTGTAAAACCGTGATGGAGAGTGAGAGAGTACGACGAACCAAGGGAGTAGGCAAACAAGCAAACATGATAGCAAGTAACCAACCAACAGCTGTGTTATTATAATAGTGGATGGGCCAGGTCCCCTTTTTTTCTGTAGCAATCACATCAAGCTGACAGAAAAATAATGGGTTACCAAGGATTATCCGCAACAGCATTTGCAAAATAACTGCTGCATAGATGGTAAAAATGGATAGCTATACTACTTTAAGAAAGGCTAAATTTTCTGCAACCTATAACAAGAGAGCATTCGACAGATATGTAACTATGGGTGAAGAATAATGGTAGTACCTCCGAAGTTTGAGACTCGTCTTTTTTTTTATCTCGTGGACTTCATCAAGATAACAGTGTAATCCATTGCTCGTGAAACATCAAGATAAACAATCTATAATATTAATGGCGTTAATCCTACTTTCCTTCGTGTGTTACGCTCTTCATCAGCAACATTTGGCAGGAAATTAGATATATAACTCGGTTGTATCCATGACACGGAAGATGAAAGGAGGCTCGGTTGCATGAACGTGCACGTTAAATTTAAATGTGATACGGGCAATGCATTTGGACAATATAGATTTCCCTTGCGCGCAGGCAGTGTTTAATATAGCCTTCAAAACAAAGGAACTGGCGATTATGACTCACACGGCCAGGAGTGAAAGGGGACAAATAGCGCGTTGTCTATGACCAGCTAAATTACACTTGACTTTTCCGAAAGGAAAAAATGGTGATAACGATCCAACGGGTCACGGGCAGTTTAGTATACTACGAAGCTTCATAATATTTGTTCACTAGAGAGCCCAGCCGTCAAAAATGACGGCAGTAATTTTGTGATAAGGCTTTTTGTTTTTCCGGTTTCAACTATAAATTTTACTGTTGAATAGGTCTCAACCCTGCAGACCTGATCTTCTATTAATGAAACGCAAGGTGTACTGCCATGAGCTTTGAGAGAGCAATATACCCCACCTGCAAGATAGGGCCCGAATATCAGTCTAGAATTGGCTAAACCCTGCGGATCTGATCTTTCATTAATAAAATGCAAGCTGTACAGCTATGAGTTTTGCGTGAGCAAATTATCTCTCTTGCAAAATAAGGCCTGAATATCAGTTTTGAATTGGTCAAACGTTGAGCAGTACTAAGAAAATATAGTTCAGTCAAAAGAATTCACCGAAAATTATCAGGTCTTACGGTAACCTGGATACCGAGTGAGAGGTGAACCTCCAGCCTCGAAATTTGGTTGCAATGTAAATTAATTCAATTTAAAAAGGCGTCTGCCCAACATGAAGTTTCAACTGCATCGAAGAGATTCAGCTAAAGAAAGAAAAAAAGTGATTATGCACAAAAGAAATCAAACTTCCAACCAAGATTGAGCTTCTCGAACTGCTAAGAAGGAATTCAGACAAAAGAATATGCGACATATCTTGGCTATGCTATCAAAAACTCTATCGAAGATACCGCTTTTCATCTACCACGCTCAGAAGAAGAATCATTATCGTCATATCAAGAAGTACCACGCTAGTTCGAAAGTGAAGCAAGATTCAGAAAATGCAATATTTCCACTTAAGACCATAACATTTCAGAAGCTATATTTGTCACCCTTACTCCAAGCGCTGAAATTGTATGGTATCTCAACTTGTATTTCAGGCCATAAATTTTCTCCTATTAAACTCTTAACTGTGTGACGGAGAAAGGGAGGGAGCAAGCAAGCAAGCGACCAACAACTGTGTTTTATTATATAGTGGATTCTTCCGCTCGTTTCGTGGCCTTGGACTGCCGAGCCGTATCCAGGATACAAAGCTTTTCCATATAAATTATGAATTGAAATAACAAATGGAGAATAATTATTCTGAAATTTCCCAATTTCTCAGTTTATTCCCTATGTATAGCATGGCAGATTGTGTGCTCGGTGACATACAAGCAAACGAGCAAACATGCATGCATACAAGCAGGGTCTTTTAACTACGGGAGTGAAAAAATTCATGCAATAATCGATATTTTTGCTTAATTTAGGCTGATGAGGAATCTTCTCTTCTCTCACTGGCTTCTTCATTTCTTCATTGATCCTCTGTTGGGCTCTCATCCTTTGGTCCTCCATTCTCTGACTTGACGTTTCTACACTTTCCCGCTCACGCTTATCACGAGCTCTTAATCCCTTTTGTAACCTTACTGCATGCTTCAAGTCTTTCTTGACACTATTTCGTATAGCCGCAGCATCTCACTCCATTGGTAGCACGTCTTCATTCATGAGACNTCCACACTTTCCCGCTCACGCTTATCACGAGCTCTTAATCCCTTTTGTAACCTTACTGCATGCTTCAAGTCTTTCTTGACACTATTTCGTATAGCCGCAGCATCTCACTCCATTGGTAGCACGTCTTCATTCTTGAGACAGTAGTAGCCTCGTTCTTCTTTTACCTTCCCTATCCTCCTTTCAATTAAACGTGCGTCTTCCATGGTAAGAGGCACGAGTAGAATCTTGAATAAAACCATGCAATAAACTTGAATACAACTCCAGTCAGCTTATACGCAATGTGAGTCACCGTATATAGCCATGATACTGTCTTTGATGATATATGTTTCATTGAAGTGCTGAAATTTTAGCCTCTGAAGGAATCTGCTCCGTCAGAGCAACACAGTAAGCTAGAACAAATAATTATTGACCGCCCGTGAAAAATCATCAATTCGTGAGTGCTCCGTTGATCATCTGCCGAATTTTTACGTCGTGACTGAAGAGAAAAAGCTATAAATTAGACTCCAAAAGCTGCATACATATTGTTCCGATTTCAAGAAGTGTTTCATGCAAGAGGTGTCTTCAGATGACGTGATAAGGATTTCACTTTCGCCATCTTCTGTAACCTATTTATCGATTTCTATGAAAACGTAATTGAATAACAAAATCTAGAACCTGGTCTATCTTTCGCCTATCTATTTCATTAAGAGCGGACACGAAATAAAAAATAAATACATGAAGCGTTTTATTATATAGGGGCAACTGTACGACAAAAAAATATTTCAAGTGCCAGTATGATAGAAAAAGGAAACTGAACTTTAGGAATCATTTTCAATGAAATTGAGAGGATTATTCAAAGAATATGCTGAAAACTGTGGTAACGGCAATACATTTTCCTTTGATGTACGAGGGTAGGAAACCGTACAGTTTTCTCGACTTCAAGACAATGAGAATGTGCTTCTCTGTATTAGCCTCTTAGAAATTCCATAGTAATTTTTATCGCAGGTCAAGTAGATGAGGTGCGTTAAGTTAAACGAAGTGCCTTAGGATAAATTCCGTGCGTTGAGATTGACCACATGCGTTACATTAGACGACTTGTGTTACGGAGCCGGACTGTCCTGTATGTGACGGAGTTCGTCAGGGTTAAGGTACGGGCTTCAGTTTAGACGGAGTACATATGTTAAAAGAGTTCCGTTTGTTTAAACTAGGGTAACTTATATAAGCGCTTTGTAAGTTTGCTACATTTTAAACAATAGAAGCATTAATTTACCATGGAATTTCCACTGGCCCCGCTATAGTTATCACTACTTTGATTACAATGAAGGTTTAAAACATTCAATGTGAAGAAGTTATTTAAGCGTGTTGAACTTTTTCATACTAAGAGGCATTGGTAAGTTCAAGTATTCCAGTTTATATATAAATTTATAAATTTGCGAGACTATTATAATTACCGTGAACAGGTGGCATTAGCACTGCATTGCCCAATTTATTAAGTCGTGCGGATTTCGGAATAAGGAGTGTATGCCTATCTGGCGCCCGTGAAGTATTTTCAGTCTCTATTTTTCCCTGTGATTACAAACAAGAAGAAAAATAACATTAGCCGACAAAGTCTACTTATTAACTCATTAGGTGATTACAAACAAGAGAAAAAATAACATTAATCGACAAAATCTACTTATTAACTTATTAGCTAACACATTAGCACAGATTTCGCTAAGGTTCTTAACTTCGCTATTTATGCCCAGCCAGTTAATTATGGCGACCAAACTGCATGTATGCCCCGATGTAAGCGGGTAGAGAAGAGGTGGGCTGCATAATATTTGTGTTCTCTCCAGAACTCCAGACAAGAGACACATTTTCAGCAGGATGTAATGTAAATAATCACACAGGTAAAGATGATCAAAGCACTGACTTCTTCCAGTAATAATCAAGTATTGCAACTCAGCGAGTCGTGTATTGGTGTGGATCGTAACTTGCCCGTTCCAGAATACAGTTGAAAAGAGACTTGATGGGACGAGTGCGTCACCAGTGAACTATAACAGGACTACTCGCCCTGGTATTGTATCAACACTAAGGCTGTTCTGCAGCCACCTTCCTTTCAATCTCCTTATCAAAATGCCTTTCTTCTTATCATCATCTTGCTGGCATTATCTCTTGAACTGATAAGATAACCAGGCAACATGACGCTTCTTTAAAAAGATAGCATGACATGTCCATCAACCGTGTAAACTTGTCAACAAATATATGAGTAACAACTTGAGGCGTGATCATACGTCAGCTGTAGAATGTA
>LQNS02000138.1:5024423-5055521 GCA_001587735.2 Parhyale hawaiensis
ACCAGAGACCTGAGAGCTCATGCAGTGGGAACATGGCAGCATCCTGCCTTACCTAATAGGATGTATCCTCAGCATATCATTTAATTTCCTCTCTGGCAGCAATGTGGGCCGCCGACCTTTTCTGTTTCGCCCTGTCCCATTGCAACGTGCCTTTCCAACAGGTCAGTCGAGTACCTACTCGATTTTTCGCTCTTAATTGCAATCTACTGCAGATGCAGAATATCCCTCGCCTTCCTCAGATGCCCTCGCCGCCGTGATATCAGCTGCAAGCGTTATTTGAATTCATATTAAAGGCGACATCGGTAGATCACACACGACCGATAATGTGTGTAGGTTTTACGGGCCCATAAAAAGTAAAAGTGTCGGATTTTCTCTCTGATGTGTTCCAATGCAATTTGGTGACTTCCCTGCAACTGCAGGGCGTTCCGTTAATTCAAGTAATTATGCTCACACTGGCACGAGCCCACACGATCATATGAGCAAAATACCTTGAAAGGGAACAACATAATGTGTTAAAATTCCAATTTTAACATTATTTTAGACAATCGCCCCAGCGCTGCCAGGCGATAACACCTACAGTTTAGGCACTGGCCAGTTAGACAACCTCACAAAAACACAGCCTCCGGTCAAATAACAACCAGAGGTATATCGATTGCGTAGTATATTTACTAAATGGTAAGAGTACAACTGTAAGCTGTGTTTTATACTTTACCTCCTTAGAAAATTGCTCCACAAACTTACCCTAGTCTGCGCAACGCGTCTGACCCGCTGATTGAGAAACCAGAACCCACTCACGCCCTTACACAGCCCCGTGTGCTCTCCTGCGAGTGGCACTAGCGCTATCGACCAGTTCTACGCTCTAATTTTATTGTGTTTACTCTCTTTTCCTCATAATTGTTAAAAATTATAGCCATGGAGTAGATGATTACATACAGCTATTTGTATCTTTTGTGCCAAGCTCTTAATAAAATGGATACCTGAAAATCTATAAGGTTGTAGCATTGGTGCTTTTATCGCGTTCTGATAAGAACCGATAGGCGAAAATTGAACCAGGTTACAGAAGATGGGCAAAGTAAGGAATCCTTATCCTTCAACTTGAATGCTCTTCATGGTCTGCCAACGTTGAAATCACAACACTCATGGATTCAAACTTTACTTTCTTCCAACAGTGAAATTTATTTCGGTCTCCGTTCACGGTGCGCAGATTAAGTAGATGATGAAGGAAATAAAGGGGAAGGAACATTATATTCCAGGGTGTAGTAGACGTTTGAGCTTCTGCATGACGCCAGGCTAAGGTCTCGGCTCGGTATACCATATTACTGTTGCTGTGCCGGCTCCGTCCTTTCCCCACGTAATCGCTGTATGATCTTCTAGTCTCATATGATAAACGAAGCATGTAGCAATGCTATTAACCATACATTCCTACATTTTGGCATTTTTATAATATGTTGTATATGCAAAACGCAAATGTATTGGTACTTTAGTCTAGTATATGAATAAGCTTATATAAATTTATTACCCCCGCCATATTATGTTTTTGTCGAGTTGTCGGCATGCGTGTTTGTCTCTTCGTCTTTCACCAAGATAACTCAAAAAGTTATGGGCAAGGATTTAGGAAGAACAGTTGATTACATTTTTGGTGAAAATCCGTTCCACCGTTTGTTTGTGCCTACCTATTCTTTCTTTCTGCCATAACTCAAAAAGATATGGCCGATTTTTTGTGAAATTTACATGAGTTTTAGGTGTATCACGAGGAGTTAATGACCAAATTTTGCGTTGATCCGTTCGTACTTTTGTTTGTTTGTCTCTGTATTTGATTTATGCTTGTTAGCAAAATAGCTTATAACGTTATAAAAGGATCTTACGAGGTTTTACAGGTCCTGTTAGAGATATTAAAAAAATGAATGATAAAATATTGGTGATGAAGGGTTTATCTATTTGACTAACGTTTCTCAAGCTGTTTGTCATAACATAGCTCAAAAAGTTACGGAAAGAGCTACAAGAAAATTGCCAATGCTGTTATTTCTGCCAAAGGGCACAAATGGCCAGAGTTTGGGGATAATAAAAAATAAATCATAGTTTCAGAAACAATTTGAATTTTTCGTTAACGTTACCTTGTGTGGCGGAGGCATGCGCTCTCAGAGTGCTCTAGTTTATTTATTTATTGATTCATTTATCTACTATATAATAAAAACCAATGTGTATTTATCCACGTATGTATATTTATTTGTCTATTTTCTGTCACGCCTTAAGAAAACATATAGGCAAAACATTAGATCAAGTTGGAGACTACGGCTTTCCCATCAAGCTTTACTGAAAACTTGACTGGTAGAAAATAGACCAGCTAGGTTGCAGATGATGCAAAATGTATTTTAATATATTTGAATGCACTTCTTGCCCAGCCTACGCTGAAATCCAAACACTGCAGGTACCCAAACCGTCTCTTGCCGCTACCATCGAGTCTGATTATTATTAGGTACTTTCTCTATACATTGAAACTATAGTTGCTATCAGTTCACGACGTACAAGTTCAGTAGATAATCAACGAAGCACAAAAGAAGCGATTTTCCAATGTGAAACACATGTTGCAGTTATTTTCATCCCCCGCGAATGAAGTGAGAAGGGTAATGCCGTTTTCATTGAGGATTTAATTATATATATATTTGTTTGTCTGCCCACCCAATACTTGGTCGAAGGAGTTGAGCAATGCTCATAATCTTTTGCTGGGAGTCTGGTGGGTTGTCCTCGATGCGACCCGTGCCAAAAAACTAGGATTAGCTGGTCATAAAAAATAACGGCGATGAAATTTGCTCTCCACCCAAAAGAGGTAGAATGAGTTGAGCTATTATGTTCATGACTTTTTTGCAGGGAGTCTGGTGGGCTGTCCCCGATGTGAGCCATGCCAAGAAAACTAGGATTAGCTGTCCATAAAAATGACGGGGATGAAATTTGCTGTCCACCCAAAAACAGGTAGAAGGTGTTGAGCTATGTCCATAAGTTTTTACAGGGAGCCTGGTGGGTTGTTCTGGATGTGACCCATGCCATGATAAATTAAGTTTTACACTGATTTTCTGTTCATGCTCGGAGCTTTCCAGCGCAACGAACAAAAACAAATTTGCTCTTAAGCGAAGTTTGCTTGTGTTTACGAATGGCTAAAAAACACTAACTCCACTCAAAGGTGTGACACAGGACGAGATTTCTCCGTTGGCTGTAGCAGACGTGCGGAGCGGTCTTCAGAAAACAGCACCGCCGCCCCCGGGTTTATGTCTCGCAGACTTTTTTGTCTCCTGCGAACGGATATGAGCTTATCAGAATGTTCAATAGAAAGCAAACACTGTCCTTTAGTTCAATTCTGTTTCTAGGGCACCTCGAGGGCAAAACTACCTCAAAGAACATGCTACTGTACCTCTTCAATAGTCCTGCTTGAAGACATTATTTTATCATATCAAGGATGTACCGCACCTACTGCTGCTCCGTCTTCATTTTCCTCTTAAATTCATATCGATCAGTGCTACCACTTCCCCTTCGGCGAATACAGCCTTTCTTTTCCACAACAGACCTAACTACCACCAAAATAGATCATTTCTGCTAGCAAGAACGTTACGAAAATTGCACAAAGAAACTGATTAATCTATACATCCCGTGGCAGCCGTGCACTGGAGACAGAGGATAGTATAGACCGAGATATTCATGCACCACATGTTTGTAATTGCAGCTCTGCTTCAAACAGTAGAAGTCCAAGTCTGCCTGGCCAGTCTTAGTTTAAAAAGGTTTTAGAGGAGCTTGACAGAAGAGCAGAAGGTATTCTGCATAGAAGCAGTCCTGACTAAAATACGCAGGTGTCAGATTAAGCCAAAACTCTGGCGGAAGAGTTTAACATGTGTCTTCATTGCTGCAAGCACCACTCAAGTTACTTGCCCGTGCAAATGGAAATTTATTTAATCAACATCAACGTTTGTTGGGGGCAGGCTCGAACATCGGTCCAGCTGATCCTCATGCGGGCGGGCGGGTAACACGAAATACAGTGCGTTACCTTTGATTATGGAAATACAATTTTTTGCTTATTTTTCAAGATAAGCGTCAAACATTTAAGATGCTAATAGTACGTTAGTGCACAGGTATGTTGTAACTATAAAAATAATTAGAGAAAAATAAAACGGAACCATTCCCCACGTTTTAGCAACATTTGCTTATCGCACGGGATTTTGCTGTTACGCCAGATTTTGCAACATCACTCTCTAGTCAACATGGCAAGAAAAGCGATCTAACCGGAGAAGAAAAGATGAAAGTGACCTCGTTATTGGCTTCTGGTAAGACAACACTCGAAGTTTCCAAAGTTTCCAAGAAATTACAGCTTAAACACCGAACAATTAAGGCTTCTGCAATTGAAGGTAAAGTCAACCGGAAAACTCTGGATAGAGCCTCTAGGAGGAAATTGGCTGCTCTGGATATGCGACATTTGAAGATTTCTATGGCTAGAAAACAACTTTCTACAAGTAAGACGATATTTGAAGACGCTGGAGCCTCAGCCTAATCAGAAAGGAGATAAACTGGATGCAGAAAAGTTTCTTGAAGCTAACTTGATTCCATGGCTTGATGAGCAGACTATCGCACGCAGATTCAAATTCGTATTTCAGCACGATAACGCTCCCTCACGCCGAGCACGGTACGCTGCTAACTGGCTTACGGATGGAGGATTTAAATCAAAAAGGGGTTATGACCTGGCCAGCGAATAGCCATGATTTAAATCCCATTGAGAAACTCTGGGCAATGATCAAAAGGAAGGTCTATGAAGGTGGTCGGCAGTTTTCGAGCAAAGTAAGCCTGTGGAATGCAGAAGAAACAGCTGCAGATTCTATTCCACCATCTGAAATATCAAAACTGACAAAGTCCGTTCATAATCGCCTTAAGAAAAATCAGAGAAATGGAGGTGCCATGTTCAAAATTAATTTGATTTGTTTACCACTACTAAACACTTATTTCAGTGTTTATTGAATTGTTTTCATTATAATTTCTTGGTTTTGGACGAGTAATAAAAATATTCCCGTTCACTTGTATTTATTTCCTATTTATGATAATTTTATTAACATGTTGCATAATCTGAGGTAACAGTATAAACTCGTAAACAAGCAAATTGTTTGATAAACTTAACAAATAGCTAAATACTTATTTTACTAGTGCTGTTTATATTTTCAACACAGCTAAACATTTAGTTAATATTGATGTTTCAAAGTTCGACACTTACCTTGGAAAATAAATGTAAAAAATTGTATATGAATAATCAAAGGTAACACACTGTAGATCCATAAATACATAGATACTGAAGTACCCGCGCGTTGTCAAAAATGACAGCGAGAAATTTGTGATAACCCTTTTTTACTGATCGTACTTACGTTATTAATATACATACTTCTGAAAGATACGCTACACAGGCCTACTCATATTGTTGTAAAATAAGCGTGTTCAATTTGGGTCTAAATTCATCTGTGTAGCACACTGCTTGCTAATATAATTTTATTTGCTTTCCATGTCATCTTAGGGAAAGAATGAGAGTGGTACAGAGACATAGTGTAACAAAGAACTCTCATATCTCTCGACCATTTAAGTAGGCCTGTGTAGCGTATCCTTCAGATGTATGTAAGTAACGAAGGTAAGATCAATCAAAAAGGGTCATCACAAATCTCTCGCTGTCATTTTTGTCAGTGCGGATACTCTTAGCAATAAGTAATGCACCACACCTGATACAGTATTTAATGCAATTTTCACACCTGGTAACCTACTGCGCATGAAATAACTCACAGTACATATTTTCAAATGCAGGTAATGTTTATGGCTTTTGACGAAAAGAAGGATCAGCTTAGAAATTCATCATGAAATGTTCGCAGACATTATATCTACGAGCACTCACAAGTTAGCTGCTCTAGAATGAGCGCTGCATTGGGTTAGGACGTACGAGCTGAATGTTCGCGCATGAGCTGGACGTACGACTTCCACTCTCTAGCACAGGCCTTATGAGTAGGCTGAACTCTTCACCTTGACAACTAGTGCGCAGAGCTTCAATCATATATCGATTTACAAGTGAAAGTGACCACTGTGTGTGAGATTAAGGGTCCTTCGTACCTACCTTTCGTACCTTGAGAGTGTTCGGACGAAGTCCAGGTGACGTTGGGCACGTCACCTCGCGTGTGTGGTCACGAAACTTAAGTCACAACCCTTGGGGTCGCAGTTAGCGGCCAAAAAGAGCGTCAGCAGCAAACTATCTCCACAGTGCCCCTAACCGCTCACCACTGGTCTGTCTGGTATTTTAAAGGAGAACCTAGCAAATATTTGATTTCTACAACTTTCATATCATTGGTGTTTTGAACATGCGGCGGCATTTTTTAAAGCCTTGTTTTCCGTAAAGTAGCCGTTTCATTTTAGTTCTTTGCGTATCAGATCTTTTTAAATTTCATTCCAACTCACTAGCCCCTAGTCTGAACTTTCCATTATATTTCTGATAATTGGACATACTTCCATACTATATAGCACACTCATAGTTACAATTCTTTGTCAAAAATAAACCTTTTAGTTCAATGAAGTGTATCATAATTTGTTCTTTTAGCATATAATAAATAGCGGCACGAGCACATTTCTATTCGATTCATGATCAATTATATTTATTTGTTCCCAGGTCTTCAGCAACGCAGGCAGTATTCTAGAGATGAAACAAGCGCTGTACTTTTAATTTTTCTCATCAAAGGCCATGAAAGTTGCGTTGTAGCTGCCAAGTGGCAAAAATGGTTAATGATTGTAGATGTTATGAAACTTATCTTTAAGTCTGAGACATACTCCTCACAAACAGCTAATAGTTCTATAAGAAGTTTGAAACTGATACGAACTTTCAACTTCCAGTAAAACTAATCTTTTTCTCTGCACTGCAGAAGCTTTATCAAAGTATAGATCTTCGGCAAGTGGCAGTTCCTTGTAGTGGTACATGTTTTACGACACCGTGTACATGTTGGTGATAATTAACCTGTTTAAACGAATGCATTAAATTAGACTTCAAAGATTATTTTATTTCTACCGTTGTGGGTTCCATCAACGTGAAGTGCCCCCGGGCTCCGGCCCAAAACCCCGGCAATCACAGCTTAAAAGGCCGGGGTCGGAACTGGGGCTGCTACTAAGAAACTGACTATATCGTCAGGTTTTGCCGGGGCCAGGGTCCCGGCCTGTCTGTATTGAATACAACTAGAAACAGCTAAGTCATTTGTGGTAGTTTTACTCTTGCGTGGCTTGAATTTTGGCAGCAAACTATCTTTAGATAGATTCAAGTTGTTCTACCTTTTTTTTTCTCGTACTCGGTTTCCAACGTAGAGAACCGCATTCTATTCTAGGCAGAATTATTTGTTTCCATATTGCGAGTATTACCTCTGTTTTGCGTGACGAGAAAGTTAGTAAAAACCCGTGTATTCCACTTCTTCCCCTCAGCGATATCTCTAGCTATATATTCTTTAAAGTTAGCATCGTATTGCATTCTCACTCCAAGATATCAGAAAGATCTGAAAGCATTCCACTGGTCAGTGGATGCTGGTAAGAGTTTCATTTTGTTCTTTCCAGTTTGACCTCGTGTGTCACCGGTCGTATCTGCGATCTATGTACACCTCCATTTATATGATTGGCGCCATGGTTGGATCTGCAGTAGTTGGATATTTGGCTGACTGGTAAGTACGCATTAATTTCTGTATTTAAACTTGGAGGATATGCAATGACCTATTCTGTATTTTATACCACTTGTTTTTGAGACGAATATAGGTAACCTACAACTGACATTTGTTACAATACCTGTAACTGATTCTTTAGAGAATCGTGGTAACTAGCAACACAATAACACATTAAATTAATGTTTGTGCAGCACAGAAATTAACATCAGATAGTGCTAATTAAGGAGGAGAAACTTTCATAGAGACAACAATTATTAAATAAAACATGATTATCACCCCTAAACGAAATTAGAAAGGCGATAATGTTTTCGTCGAAGAAGATTTATTGAAAGTCTTCTGAGTTTTGTATTTATTTGACTCCAAACTTTCGCCATTATGTACAGCCCGTCTTCAGAGGAACGAAACTTCAAGTTCCATCAACAGAACTATGTTGC
Source organism: Parhyale hawaiensis (assembly GCA_001587735.2). Lineage (NCBI taxonomy): Eukaryota > Metazoa > Arthropoda > Malacostraca > Amphipoda > Hyalidae > Parhyale > Parhyale hawaiensis. The sequence continues at coordinate 5,032,558 of LQNS02000138.1, forward strand.
AAAGTATACAAAAATTGTAGCCTAGCTACCAATAAAGAAAAAACTAAAATATATCGTAAAACATTGAAATTTCGAGTGCAAAAAGAAGAAAGTTAATTTTAAGTGAGATTGTAGAACACAAAACGCAGCAGTAAGCTTCAGAAAGTGAACAGGCCTACTAAATGAATTTAGATTGCAATGCTGCTTAAAGCCGTCTGGATTTTGAGTTTATTTCACTGCACAATCATTTTGGAAGCTGAGTTGCTATTTCATGGCTATGCCATTTGACATGATTATTAACCGAAGATACGTATATGTTTTACTTTATATTATTATCAATCATTATGTTCTTTGACTCGTTCAAGAGTCCGTGGAAAACAGAAGCATCGTCCAAAAATATTGGAACTACATCAGCTTACGACCACTACAACATAAACCTTCTTTGTCTTTTTGTTATTATTTTTTTTTATTGCTGAATTAAATAGCAGATTTCCTCAATGCCAAACTCGTTTATTGAAGCATATCGACACTGTAACTACCACCAATTATCCAGAAACTTCTGCAGATTTCCGCTACTTTGCCAATTACGAGTTGCTGCGTGGAGCGTTCCTTTCTCACAATTGAAGCTGCTGAAGACCGAAAATCGCTCAGTTATATGAGAGAAAGATTAGAAGGGGTAATGCTCATGGCTGTCCATAATGACAAAAAGATAAATGCAGAGAACGGAATTGATGAATTCTCGAAAGTAAATCGCAAGCTTATGTTGCTGTAAAACAATTAGACAGCTTAGAGCATGTCCAAAAATATTTTAATCATTTACGTCCATAGATGATCGCATTTATTTCTTTGAAGTTTAAACGAGAGCAAAATGACAAAAGAACAAGAAATCATGGATGTATATTTTTAAACTAGCATTCATGTTTCGTATCATTTGCCTATCTGCTATGAAGTTGTTTTACTTGTTCGTTTTGTATGACGTTTATGTTGTAATGTTTCACCCGTAAATATTTCACGGTCTGGTGGGACCTTTCAGCTTGGACCCCTGGATATACTACTGTAATGCACAAATATCAAGTTTCGTAGTATACTAAACTGCCCGTGACCCGTTGAATAGTTATCACCATTTTTTTCCTATCTCAAAAGTCAAGTGTTATTTAGCTGGTCATAGACAACGCGCTATTTGTCCCCGTTCACTCCTGGCCGTGTGGGTCACCATCACCAGCTCCTTTGCTTTGAAGGCTATATTCAACACTGCCTGTGCGCAAGGGAAATATATATGTGACGCATTGTCCAACTGTATTGCCTGTATCGCCTTTAAATTTAACGTGCACGTTCATGCAACCTAGCTCGACTCCAATTTCCGTATCATGGATACACCCGAACTATCTATATATTAATACGCTTGTACGTACCTACCTACCTACCTTTGGTGTCACGCTCTTAAATAAAAGATAGATGGGGAATTAGATATTTGTATTCAAATGTGTATCATTTCATCCGTATCATATGTACCTACAGCATTTTATTTTTTCGCAACATTCTATTCACTTTGCTGGCAGCGGATGATATTTCTAATATGGTCAGTTGAGTAGCCATGATACGGCACGGGTAAACAGAAATTGAAGTGTTGGGCAATTTTGCCCTGGTCTTTTTTGAAGCGATTGCGCTGCCGCAAATGCATCCGCCTCTGCAAACTACAGTACAGTGTGATGCCTGAGCAAACACAATGGCATTTTGAGCACAAAAGAGGACCCTGTAGCGAGTGAAGAAATAGACCGAACCTGTTTTCTTTTACCTACTATGTAGCTATCACAATAAACAAAGCAGAGAAATTGTGAGCTACCGATCAGTATCCACGGGTTCCGAAACAGTGAGAAAAAATGGAAACACCCACAAAAAAATTGGAACGTGTAACCTTATGGAGGGCTACATTATCTGTAAGCTGTAGGAAAAAGAGCTTATAAAAGGCGTGTAAATACATACTGTACGAGAATATTGCAAGATGTACCATCGTATTTCTATGTCCTTATCAAAACACAAGTGCGAATTCCTTGGTGACTGAATAATAACGTGATTCAGTGATGAAATTGAAACACTAGGAAAAGTTTGACGAGACGTAAGGTAGACGGACTGCATGACGGTAGCCTGGGTTAAACGGCGGACGGGGTGGTTTAGATATGAGCGCTACCTCAGGTTAAATAAGGTAAGTGAAAATATTCACTAACCGTGGAATTTCCACAGGTGCAGCTAGTCTATGTATTAATACGCCAGTACCTACCTACCTACTTTCTGTGTCACGCTCTTCATCACAAATAGATACAAGAAAATTCGAGCTTTATTGAGTTCGGGAAGCTGGCGTATCTGTGATACGGCTGGTAACAAATCTCCCGGCCACAGGCCAGGTCTTTTTAACTGTTTATACGCCCAAAATTTTTAACAATAAATGTTTGGGAACCTGTATCGTGGTTTGCTGCCAAAGGTATTCCACGGGTTCAGTTATACAGAGCAACTTATAAAAATATTCCACGGGTCCACTTAGACGGGGGCAGCCTCAGTCATTATTATAAGCAAAAAGGCTGGTCGTAAAAGATATCACACATCGAATCTCGGTGTTGTTTGCGAAGCTGATGGGGAATTGCCATGGTACAATGTGAAGGTTTCACTGAAGCGCCTTGACAGATCGTGAAACTTTCACGGGTGCTACTAGTCTATATTAATACGCTAGTACCTACGTACCTAACTTTTGTGACACGCTCTTCATCACTAATCCACTATATAATAAAACACAGTTGTTGGTCGCTTGCTTGCTCTCTTGCTCCCTTGCTCTCTTGCTTGCTCCAATGTTGGTCCGTCTCTCCGTCACGCAGTTAAGAGTTTAATAGGAGAAAATTCATGTACTGAGAAGCAAGTTGAGATACCATACAATTTCAGCGCTTGGGGTACCGGTGACACATATAGCTCTGGATCTCCGGCCTCTGAATCCCGGGCTATGGATCCCCAGCCTCTGGATCCTTAGTCTCTGGATCTCCGCTTTCATTGCTCAATGATATCGAAGTAGTTGAATCTTCACGCTGAGCAGACGCCTTTTTATATTAAATTTACATTGCAGCCAAATTTTGACGCTGCATTTTCAACAATCAGTTGGTATCCACATTACGGTGAGTCCTGGGTATTTCCAGTGAATTCTTTTGACTGAACTATATTTTTTTCAGTGCAGTTTAACGCTTGATCAATTCCAAGCTGATATTCACTCCTTATCTTGCAGGGGGGATATTTTGCTATCGCAAAACTCATTGTTGTACAGCTTGCGTTTCACTAATGGAAGATCAGGATTGCAGGGATGAGACTTATCATACAGCAAAACCCATATTGGGAACCGGAATAATAAAAAGCTGAATCACAAAATTTTTACAGTCATTTTTGACGGCTGAGCCCTCTAGTAGATGGAAGAAAATTCGAGATTTCTTGACTTCGGGAAGCTGGGTATCTATGCTACGGCGGGGGGTCAGTAATCTCTCGGCCACTGGGCAAGGTCTTTTTTATTGCAGTCGGGTGCACCAGTGACAATGGACATTTAAAATGGATATTGCGCCATGTAATGCAGTTTGCAACTCAACAATTCCGGGGATTGCATCATGTTTCAGTAGAAAGAAAGTGGGGGTAAGGCAAAGGAGGGGATGGGGTGAAGTAGAGGTTAGTGGGAGAACAGAATGAGATTGGTTTGCACCGTTGCAAAGCTCATTTCAAGATTTTTCTTTTCGGGTATCACGCTTTGGGTTAGGTCCTAATTCTCGGCGGGGGAGGCTCCTTAAAGTCGGTAACTTAGCCAAAAATGGCCCATTTTTCCATGTTTTTGTCAGTTTTTCGCTTATTGCTAGAATACTATAAGACGTAGGAAAATGGTTTTTATGCCATTAAAAAGGGCATTAAATTTCCATGCTAACACTATCACGGATTTTTCCTAGGCTTAACTCTTAACGGACACCAAGAGCCCAAAGTGTGGAAAGCCTGTAGACTACACAAAGCCCGGTAGACCGTGAAACTGTCACTGCTTGGAGGGGCTTTTCAGGTGAAATTCCACAGTAATGCGCTGAAATATATGCAAGGACTGCTGGGTCACGAGGATACATATATTTATACTTATAGATGGGGGCTTAGGATGACAATTTTTCCCATTAGCCTACCAAAATGCCGTTAGGCTGACAAAATTTTTGGTAGGGTATTGAACTGCCCCCTGTATTCCTAGTAGGGCCAATCAAAGATTGACGCTAAGTAACGAATGCTAACCAACAATGAGCTTTTACAACGCCAACCTTGTGGTTAGGAAGGCAAGGACTGGTGTTCCTAATGTTCAAAATACGTCAAAACACTCAAATACCCCTAAAATACAGTATACCAAACGAACCAGTTTCTGCCCTCCTAACCACAAGGTTCTCGGGGTAAGATCTCATTGTGAAAGGGCTTCTGTACTAGGGGGGTGGTCGGTGGTGGTGGTGGTGGATGTGGATGACAGAATCTAAGCTCGGGTTTACTATCGAGAAGAGGGAAGAAGTGCCCCGTGGAGTTTTCCGAGATAGTTAAATACTGGGAGTTAATGCCTTAGATTTTAGAGAATGTCCTATGGTATGGATCCAGCTAGTTATATAAATTTCCTGCTATCTATTACTGATGAAGAGCGTAAGGCCCAAAGGTAGGAACAATGCTGTTAATATTACAGATAAGTGGAAACATACGTGCTATTTCTCCATATTAGCTTAATTATTGTTGGGTCCAACGTTAGCGGTTTTTTCCATTATTTTTTTGGTAATTTCAGTATCTACATCATAAGGCACTGTATTATCTGATCTTTCCGAAACTTAGCATAGAATATAAGCATACTTTATTGCATAAACTAGTTTTATATAATAGTATATTTCCTTCCATTATCAGTAGTATGATAACATAAAATAATTGAATTAGAATTTTCTTTTGTTTTATCATCATTGTAGTAGTATGTAGACATGCATAAAATAAATAACAGCAAATGTTTTATTTTTTTCATTTTATACCATTTATATTATAATTCTGCTTGAGGCTGGATCCGTACGTCCGCCCGTCCATTTGTACGTCCATCGCTGTGTCAGTACGTTACGCGTTTCATTTTTGCGAAAGGCTAATTTAACTTGCCAGAAGTTCTGCTTTTCTCTAGGAGTAAGCTCAATATTATCTGTCTTTTTTAGTTTGCTCGTAAAGAAATTTTCCGTTAGTTTCAAAGCAAAGACATGAAGTTCCTCTTACTCATGTCATACATACAGGACCGATTTTCATATCTTGAAATATTCACGTTGCTGAGGTCACATAACGATCCAAATAGGCTATGAAAAAATTCGTATCCAGAGTACGGTGCATCGAGCTGTTCTCAGCTGCTTCATTCTAAAGCATTTTTGAAGTGAAAAAGCGATGTGTAAAGAAATCCCGTGAGCTGAATAGAAAGGGCTTTTTATTGGCCACATGAATCAATTATTACAAAAAAAGGCTGAGTCTATTGTATCTTTATTTTGTAGGAAGACTATTGCACATATAAAACACAGACAAGCCACGGGTCCCGCTAATGAATTGAAAGTATCAAATACATCGATGAACAATGAAAATGTTAAAATGTAAAAGCCTAAATAATAATATCTTTCCTTCAGATGATGAGAAACAAAGGTTATTGAAAGCTTGTAAATATAGAAGAAAGCAATGAGAAAAGTACCTACAGAGAGTGAGATTGCTATATTTGTGTTTATGCTATCTTTATGTCTATATCATAAATTACAAAGGCGAAAACTTTGCTGGTAAAACATCTGCGAGGTCCGCCGGTGATATAGTCTCTGCCATGCACGCGCTACGTTAGGCCTCCTGTGTACGAGTCGACTTGACTAAACTTGATTAGCTTCTCACTGACCACCGGCTGCTGCTTAACAGGCGTATGAGCCTGAGAAGGTGGGTTGTGTGAACCCGCATGCGAGGAATTGCGTATGAAAAGCGGATGAGCACCTGGAGCCAACGGCAACCAGAGAGGAGATCACCTGGCTGTTGCCATAGCCGTGTGTCCGGCATTCCACAGTCAGCTATTCTCCCCAACTCTCGATGGCACAATCGAGACTATTTTTTTCTAATTTCTTCTCTTCCTTTTTCTCCTTTCTTCTACTCTCTGCTTTTTTCCTCTTCTGTGCTAATCCCGTGCCGTGAGCGGCAAGGCCGTGGGAGGTGGATGGAGGCACCCACATGTTCACCGTGACTGCGTCCCCAATAACCTGGCGAACATGGGGGTTTTCATAGCCTTGCTCGGCCGAGTGGACCGTACTTCTGCCTATGCCAATCATCTGTATATGGGATTTCTTTCTTCCACTTTGTCTATATCTGTATATTTTATTTTTCTTGAAATGGCATTACATTTAATACTGAAGTATACGATGAGAAGCATTAAGTAGAAATTTGGTAGCTCACGACGTACGTTTCGCTGTCCTCAGCTTATCAGGTGGGAGGATCGAAGATGGTCGAAATTGAATACGTTAGATTTTACAGAAATTTAGGCTAGTTAACACAGTGAGATGTAACTGTGATACCGAATTTTCCAAAGCTTTAAACAGAATTTTCAAACAAGCAAATGTTTTTTGAAATTTTGAAACATTGTCCGCTGCCTCGACTCTAAATCCAATACAGGTGCACCGGAGCGTTGTGTGTTGTGTTTTCGCCGTCTACAATGCAGATGTGAGACCTTTGAAGCCCTTGTACAGGAGGTTCCTGTCGCCCCGGTGCACCTGTATCGGATTTGAAGTCGACGCAGCGGACAATGTTTCAAAATTTCAAAAAACATTAGCTTGTTTGAAACTTATATTTAAAGCTTTGGAAAATTCGGTACCTAGCAGAGCTACATTTTACTGTGTTAACCAGCCTAAATTTCTATAAAATCTAACGTATTCAACTTCGACCATCTTCGATCCACCCACCTGATGAGCTGAAGACAGCGAAACGTACGTCGTGGGTTACCAAATGTCTACTTAATGCTTCTCATCGTATACTTCACTGTCTGCATATTTCTGCCATTTCTGTATATTTCTGTATTTTCTGTACATTTCTATGTATCTCTGTTTTCATCTTCACTTTTCTCTTACTTTGCGGTGATGTGAAGAGTAACCTGGGACCGGGTCGGTCTCGGGGGTGTCGTATCCTGTATTGCAATATCAGAGGACTGCATGCGAATATCGCGGAGCTTGGCTTCGTGTCCCGTGATGTAGATGTGTGCTGTTCAGGGACGTTGGTTACGAGTCGGAGGCACGATGCGGAGCTTGCCTTAGAAGGTTTTCTGTCCCCTTTTCGCAGGCCATGAGGCTCGGGGCCTGGATTCCGTGGCATGGCCGTCTATGTCCAGAGGGGTTTTTGTGCGTACCGGCAGTCAGTGCATGAATGTGCTTGTCATGAGATCATTGTTGTGTGGGTGTGTGGCTGACTGGCCGCCTGAATAATTTTTATCTATTCTCCTTATATCGAAGCCCCACAACTGATGATTCTCTTTATGGCTGTTTGCTGACGGCGATGGCCTCGATCTAGAGTACGGATCCTAAGTCAGCGTTTGTCTTTGTAGAAGATGTTAATGCCCATCACAGGGACTGGCTGGGATATGTGTCGCTGACTGAGGGTCATTTTGAGGCAGCGTTGGACTTTTGCACTTTATCTAGTTGTGTGCAGCTAGTTCGTGGGTCCACGCATATTACAGGTAATTGTCTCGACCTCATCATCACTGATATCCCGGACTTGATGACTGTGTCAGTTAGCTCCCCTATTGGCACTATTAACACTCTCACCTTGTTGTGTCCTTGAACCTGAACCAGGTTGTTCTCGTGGTAGACACCAGGAGAGTGGTGTTCGTTAAGAGCAGGGCTAACTGGGAGGCTATTACTGGAGCAGTGAGAGCGTTACCTCGGTGCCAGAGTATTTGCAGTGAGGATCATAACTCTGTGCTTAACAATTTGACTGTGTCGGTTTTGGAGAGGATTGTCCCGAAGAGGACTATTCTTGTGAAGTCTCGGGACAAACCGTGGTTAGACGACCAGAGTCGTTTAGCTTTTGAAACTAAATAAGCGACTTATCAGGCATGGTGGCGGTCGTGTGACCTCACGGTGTGACTGACGTATGTTGATCGTAGGGCCTAGGCAAAGAGTGTGTATGAGAGGGCACAGCATTTTTAGAAGCAGCGTTGTAGTGAGTCATTGCTGAGTATTGACCATCCACATCGTTGGTGGAGTGAGCTGAAGACTCCAGTTTTGGGTGGGCTGAATCTTCGTTGCCGCCCCTTGTTAGTCCCGGTGAAGGTATCTTTGCTGATTCCTTGGCTAGAGCGGAGTTTCTGTCGGCTCACTTTGACGGGAAGCAGAGTAGAGATGTGTTGTCATTGCCTCGTGGATGTCACCCTGAACGTACCTCGTTTAACCTCTTTGGCGTTCAGATCCGGTACAATCAAGGTGCTGCTCCAGGGCCTTGATCCTTATAGAGGTGAGAACCCGGTGGGCATGTTTCCTTAGTTTTATAGGCAGATTGTTGGCTTTTTTACCCCTAAGCTAGCAGTCATCTTCCAGCGCCTGATACGGTTAGGAAATTTTCCCCGGTGTTCGCGTTCTGGTAATATTACTCCCATTCCCAAGGGACCAGTGCCCCCCATGTTGCCAACTACCGACGCATTACGCTGATACCCATTTTGTCGAAGGTTTTCGAGTAATTGGTAGCTTGTAAGCTTGGTCGTTTTGCTGAGGTTACAGGTTTGCTGTCTGCAGGTCAGTATGAGTACAGAACTGGTTCGGGTTGTTGTGACGCATTGTTCTCGGTGTCACACTATTTACTGTCTGCGCTGGATGGTCGGTGTGAAGCACGCCTTGCACAATTAAACTTTAGCGCTGCGTTTGACAGGGTCAACCACATTTGTCTATTATACAAGCTTGAGTCTTATAGTGTGGGTGGTAGGGTTCTGTCAATCATTTGCGATTTGGTTTCTGAGCGAACACAGAGTCTGTGTGTGTGTGTGTTGACAGCGTTTTGAGTGCGGCAGTTGAGGTGGAGTCCGGCGTCCCTCAGGGTAGCGTACTTGGCCTGCTGTTGTTCGTTCTGTATGCTAGTGATATGTTCTCTTCGTTGGAAAACACGATGATCAACTATTCCGACTATTCCACGTTGATAGCAGTGACAACTGCTCCCCGCATGCGTAATGCTGTCGCCATGCAGTCTCTGAATAGGGATTTGTCTCGCATTAGTGTATGGTGTTCGGCCTGGAGTATGAAGCTCAATGCCAGTGGGATCAAGTCGATTATTATCAATCGGTCTCAGACACTTGTACCGCAGCATCCACATCTGAAGATAGATGACACCTTGCTTCAGGAGTCTAGCTCCTTGGAGATTCTTGGTGTTGTCTTTATTGAGAAACTTACCTTTCAGCTGCATATTAGGCGACTGGTGTCACGTGCTTCCAGTAAAATTAAGCTCTTGCGTAAAGTGAATTCTGTGTTTGGTGACAGTGAGGTTGTCCGCAGATGCTTCTATGCTTTTTGTTGCCCGTATTGGAGTATTGCTCACCGGTCTGGGCTTCAGCTGCTGAAAATCACTTACGTCTGTTGTACCGTCTTGATAGTTCAGCCAGTAGATTGTGTGCGGATAATGATCTGGTGAACCTGTTCCACAGCAAAAGGGTTGCCGAACTCTGTATATTTTATAAGGTATACAACAATGAGAGGCATTTGTTGTAATCTTCTGTCCCTGCCCTCAACGTCTTTAGGAGAGAAACACGTGCTGCGGTCGGCGCTCACACATTTACGTTAGAGGATGTTAGCTGTCGAACTAATCAGTTCGTAGGTGCTTCGTCCCATGGTCTGTTGCGGTATGGAACTCATTGCCGGCATCGGCTTCCTGTCGTGTTGGCCTGCATGCGTTTATGTCAGCTGTTAATGGCCTTTTGTTTGATTTCGTTTAGCACCGTTTCGAGCATCCCGGAGTTTCAAAATGCTTCATTTGGGTTGTGCTACCTGTCCGTGGTGGCCCGAGCGTGAAGTGACAAGAATGACTTGAACCAGAAGGGTTACAGAAGGAAATAAGAGTTGCTAATAAGCGTGATCGGGAAAATGTGGAAACGGCAAGTCAAAGCAGAGGGCAAACAGAGCGATTATTGTGTGAAATTTTTCACGCTCGGGTCTATTTACTAGTAATAATAATAAATTAATAATACGGAAGCGCTCCACGTTCTTGGAATACAACATGTTGCTGCTCGGGTGACACCGGCTGAACGATTCGAAATATGTACAATTGCGAATTGAAACTCAATAGAAATTCACAGAGATTTGCAATTGAGCAAGTGACCCTCGCTGTAGCGGAATAGCTGCCGCGCCTCGGAGTTTAAGCAATTTTTAAATGCAGTAATATTAGACTAGCCGAAACTGCATACAGAGCAGCGTAATGGGAAGGATAGGGAGAAACGTTCCTGTGTTTCGACTCCCGAATGCAGCAAACTTTAGACGCAGTTCGTAAGGATTAAGAGACAGGCGCCATGTATGGGCTAAGTTAAATTAATTGAGGATCTGTATTAGGTCAAATTAAAGTGAGTTATAGCAGCGAAAATTAGGATTGCTTCATTTTAGATAGTGAGAACATTAACCAACTGTGGAATTTTCACGGGTCCCGCTAGTGAATGCATAATTTTTGTGTCCGGTGAATGGTACCATCAACTCTGTCAGTGTCCCCCCTCTATAGGAAAATCCTGCGTACGCCTTTGTTTTACTGTAGAGATTCTATATCTGTTTGAACATAAGAAATAGTGAGCGTTTGGGTTCTAAAATGAAGCTCTGCAGTTCTACTAAAACCCTCGAGAACCTTTCAAATCTTGTTATGCAATAATGAGCATTTATTTACTAAAGTAACTCGTTTCGAAAGGAGTGCCAGAGAGAAAGCCTACGAGCGTTAAGTTTTTAAACTAAGAGGTCTCAGAATTATTCCAGTTATTTTTGGGGCGCCGTGACGTAGTGGTTAGAGCGCTCGCTGCTGCATCAGCAGGTTGAGCGTTCGAGACCCGCAAGCGTCACTGGTTCCCGGCAGTAAGGGCATCCGGTGAATAAAGGGCCTAAGCTCCAGCAAAGTCCTGGCATAAGCTGGGCACCGTCCAAGCCCGATATCCTTACTTGGGAGAAGCGGGAGATCGTGACGTAAACCAATTCATTTTTGGAGCCGATACTCGCGTAGTCTTTTTTATTTTACATTGCATTTTCCACATGAATTTCCTACGCAATACTTGCATAATGTTCATCTCATTTCTTTCGTGTCAAAGCAACTCTCACACATTAATAAAAGAGTAAATGACTTGACTACCGCAGGAAGGGACGCAAGTTACCCCTCGCTCTCGGCGTGATTGGTTACGCAATCACTCCGCTCCTCATGACGTGGGTGCCTTCTTTTGAAGTTATTTTGCTCTGTCGTCTTCTGCTCGGTTTCTTCCACCCTCTTCTTCTGACTTCATTCTACACCATCGGTAAGTGCACAACTAAGCAAAGCGTACAGTAATATGCTTGTGAGTAAGTTATACTAGCATATGTGCCTGCTAGCTATTGCCAATTGAATAATCTATGGTTGTGCTTCATGACCTCTACCAAGGAGGGCTACGTTTTTTGTCAAGTTTTGCTGCCCGTTAGTCTATCACCAAACTCCCACAAAAAGTTATGGACGGATCTTTACGGAATTTACAGGGATTGATTGGCAGATGATAAATTTTTCGTGAAGATCGGTCCAATCGTTTGTTTGTTTGCTTGTTTGTGTGCTTGCCTGCCTCTTTTTTCTTTGTGTCATAATTCAAAACGTTGTGAAAATGTTTTTTTGAAATATACACAAATTATTTTGTAAGTTACGAAAAACAGATGAAATTTTTTGTGATGATCTGTTCGTTTTTCAGTACGTCTCTGGGTTTGATATTTTCAGCAGCCTAATTCAAAAAGCTACGAGTCCTTATGACATCTGCATGATTTGCTAGAAATGTAAAAAACATAATAGCGAATGACCGAAATTTGGTGATGACCAGTCCGTCCGTTTGTGTGTTTGACTAATGTCTGCTGGTTTGTCAGAACATAACTCAAAAGTCATAGACTCCTCTTTAAGAAAACTACAAAAACTACTAGTGCTATTATTGCTAAGAGGCAGAAATGACCGAATTTTGGTGATGACAATAAGGAAATCCTAGTCCCAGCTCTCAAAGTGTTCTATTATGGCTAGAGGTTTTCATCACAGTTCGCTTACTATAAAAGTTATGTCAGATAATAGAGCCTGCAGTTGCAGTATAGTGACGTCACACAAAAGTGTATCAGTCAATAGCGTCACTCCTTTTGCAGCAAGGCATTTTAGTAATCCAAAAACCGAGGCTTCTTGGGTAATTCCACAATGGCGTCCTATGTGAGATGGCGAAGTGTGCGTCGCGATTGTTTATATTTAAATGTTTGCAAACTTGTTCAATTGTAGTTTATTGTGCTTTTCATGTATGTATAATACTCTACTGTATAACCTGTTGTACTGCAAAGTATTCTCAGTGAATGAAAATCGTCTAATTTTGTTTTTTTAAACGTATGCGAATGCATGTAATTCGCGTAAAGCACTCGCTTTAATTTAAGTAAACATTTTCGTATGATTTCCTCAGTTCTGTTCATAGCGCTGGAAATCAAGATGCAATACCATACATCAAATCTGTGGTGTATTATCTTCCTTTACTTATGTGTTTAAGTGTATGAGTTTTCCAATTTGAGGTAATAAATGATAAAAAAAATTGTCGGATAAGTCTTTCTGTTATATATACTGTAGAAGAAAGAGCCGTCCTTCGCGGCCTCATATGTTTACATCAGCATAGTGACTTGGAGGTCGCCCATTGACTGAAATTGATGCCAGTCACGGCGGTCGCTGATTGGATGAAAATGGCCACCAGAGTGTTTGCTTAGAGCTGACATAGCTATCTATAGTAAATGAACTGTGGTTTCCACAGTGGCGTAGGTGCGGAGCACTCACTGAACGGAACCATGCTCAGATCTAGCGAGAATACTCTCCCTGCCTGCCATGGGCCTTTCCATTTCGTCATTAACGGTTGAGTTGACAGAGGCTTTAATCTAACGCTTTTTGAAGTTTATGTAAACGAGATCCACACCTTTTCTCTATTTCCGATTTCCGTAACTTTCGGAAAGAAGTTCAGTAAGTTAGGTAGGCAGTGTCTTCTATCTCGCAAGCCTAGTTAAGGTGGTGTCGGAAATGAGCTGATGCATTCTCAGGTGGTCAGTGATTTGCTGCTTCAGTACACAACACTTGCAAACTGGCCATGGTCTTCTGAACGATAACAATTTACGAAGACTCATCTCTCTCGACTCTAATCAGGAGAGACATCTAGCATTCTTGAATACTTTATCCGAACGCAAAGAGCGCTCACCACACTTATGTTTCATCATCTCGAAGCTAGCGAACCCCACAGCTAGCGGCTGTGGTAAGAGACCTTACCGCCGACGGCCGCCAGTATATTACCAATGATACATTACAGGTGGTGTAAATAAACCCTGAAGTCAGTACAGTCACTACGTTGCAGAAAGCTGTCACACTAAAGCAAGTCAGTACTATTGCAGGACCCCAAGAAACTGGGAATCATGGAGACAGTTTCATGCAGTTTAGCAACGCTTAATCCCCGCGTCACCACCATCAGAAGCACTACAATAAGCACTACCTAACCTAATCTAGCCTAACCTAACCTAGCATAACTTAGCCTAACCTAACCTTACCCTAACCTGACCTTACCCTAACCTAACCTTACCCTAACCTAACCTTACCTAACCTTATCTGCGATACAGGGACTCGTGTCAATGACACACAGCACACGTGCCTTGAACTCAGCACGCGCACACAGAGATGAACGTACACAGAATAGTCACAAACGTACATAGCGCGTGGCGAGTTTGGCGCCTGTACATCAGGGTCAACCGTCACGGCAGACGGGCCAAACCGGGTGAGGGTAGCCGTTGGGTCTCTACCCTCGGTGAAGTTGGATTGTGCTCACCCCTGCGTGTGTAGACTGTTGCGGTCGCCTGGGCAGATGAGATCATTGCTGATCCGCAGCAGGAAGGCGAAGCAGTGACGCATTGTGGAAAACGCAGGGCGTGTTGGAGCACAAACGTCAACACCGTCATCCACTGCAGCCAAGGAAATCACCAGTTGTATCTTCTTGTGCCACTTTGAACTGGCTTCTGGGGCCGAGAGGATGGAGATGGAGTTGCTCGAACGCAAGAATTTTTTTCATCTTAATCTACTCATGCGCGGTTTGTTGTGTACATGCAGTCTTTACCAATCCTGCAGAGAACCATTTCCTTGGTGCACATACGTACAAGTCCTGCGGCGATGGGGGAGGGGCGAAGCGGCCGGTGGAGGTTATCACAGGCAGACGTAGTTTCGAACCTGCGAGTAGGCGGCGTGGAGACCAGTGGTCGCTCTTCTTGGCACTCAGGGAAGAAGAGACGATCGGCAGCAACCCAGGTGACTGAGCAGCCCATTTTAAGGGTGCACTGCTTACCCTAAACCTGGGAGGGGACCAGAATAGGTGTCCCCTGCCTCACAAATTAGGTGTCCAGCCAGCAGTTGATGACAGTTAACCCTCTTAGCGGTCGATAAATGGGAAGAAAGAAGTTAAAGTTTTTGGTACTTGAATTATGCGAACACTTTTGGACAGAAGCGTACCAGCGAGAGACCTCAGAGAAGAACAACACTCATAGCGATGGAAAAGGCTCGCTATGAGATTGATATTGCTGCTCTTAGTGAGACGCGTCTCGCCGCTGCAATAAGAATTGAAAGCAATTGGGATCCTGCTCAGCCTTAAAGGTCAACTGCTACGAAGAAATTCGGCTAAATAATATACAAAAATAGCTTATGCATCACAAGATCAAAATCTCTATCAAAGATACTGCCTGTCATCGGCATAACTTTGGCACTGTCAACAAAGAACGTCCTCCATGGGTACTCTCTTCTCCATTCGTGTTGGCTCGTATCAAATGATACAACGATACCGAGGAACTTTTCTAAAAAAAAGGGGTTCAGAAAATGCAGTACTTTGACTTTCGATCATATATTCCAGAAACTATACTTGCCATCGTATTTAAGGGCTGAAATTTCATTATATATCGTCATGTTATTCAGTACGTGAATTTTCTCCTATCCAAATTCATAAGAGTGTGAAGGAGAAAAGCACCAACCAAAGCAACAAGCAACCAACAAATTTGTATTATAACCTTCGACAAGGAGGTTATGTTTTGGCGAGTTTGACGGTTTGTCTCTCTGTTTTCTGACTGTCTGTTTACCTGTTTGTCTGTTACCGAGCTAACTGAAAAAGTTATGGACGGATCTTATCGAAATTTGCAAGGATTGTTAGGTATATTAAGAGGAACAGATGATTACTATTTGGTGACGAGCCATTCAACTGCTTGTATGTCTGCCTCTTTTTTTCTTGGTAGCATAACTCAATAATTATGGACAGCTCTTTATGAAATTTTCAGGAATTGTTGGTGTTACTAGGAGCAACTGACCAAATTCTTGTATTGATCTGTGTGTCCCTTTGTTTTTGTCTCTGTGTTTGTTTTCATGTTTGTCGGCAACATTACTGAAAAGTTGTGAACAGACGTTCATCAAATTTGTATGATATGTTAGAAATGTCAAAAGATACATATGACCAAATTTTGGTGATTATCGGTTTGTCCGTTTGTGTGTTTGACTAATCCTTATCATTATGATGGCCAGAAGTATAATTTAAAAAAAAAGTTATCAGTAGATCTTTAGAAATTTGCAGGAAATATTAGAAGTGCTGAAAGACACCAATGACCAAATTCTAGTGGTGATCGGTATGTCCGTTTGTGTGTTTAACTGATTGTGAAAATGTTCATCAGAACATAGCTCAAAAAAGGACGGATGGAGCTTCAAGAAAATTACAAAGCTGTTATTACGGTCAAGAAGCATATATATATTTGAGTAGTTTGGGAGCAACCCTTCATTCAAACATGTTCGGTTAAAAATAATGCCATAACGTAGGTTAACGATAGCTTTATTTATTTTCTCAAGCTTTCGTAGCTTTAAAACAAGGTTGNCCTAAACATTGCACTTATTGCGCCTAAACATTGCACTTATTGCACCTAAACATTGCACTTATTGCGGCTAAGCAATAGGAGTGGGAGATATAGGAAATAAAAGGCAAATACAGCAAAAAATTGAAAGGACAAAAAAAAAATTGGATAGCAAACGGGAATAGCATGTCAGTGGATCAACGGACACCTATTTCAGTTCCAAATACCAATTATCAGTAGGTATACATTGCGCTTGTGCTAATTGACAATTCTTCCCAATGGCGAGAATGATTCTTGCAAATATCCCGCTTTACCTGTTCCCATGATGTTTCCCCGAACTTTGGGATTTGGGGTCAAAATTTCACTTTTTTGTTGAAAAGTGATCCATAGGGTAAGGTCTATCACACCACCAAATATTTTGACCGTGAGGGCACGGGAACCCCCCAAAAGGGGTAGTGGAGGGGGCGGATGGGGATGAAAATTTTACTTATACGTTTTTTGATGAAAATTGATCCCTGGGATCAGGTCTATCACAAAATCGAATATTTTCAGCCTGGGAGCACAGGATGGGTGGTAGAGGTTGCGGGTGGGGTCAAAATTCCATTTCTCTGTTTATTGATGAAAAGTGATATTGGTGGTGGAGTCTGTCCCTCAACCAGATATATTTTGACCCCTGTTGGTGCAGAGACTCTCCAACAGGGTTGCGGGAGGAGATGAGGATGGGTGGGAGTAAAATTTCCATCTTTGTCAATTGCTGAATAATGATCTCTAAGGTGGGAGCTATCACACCATCATATAATCTTATTCGGGGGGCATGTAAATCGTGATTATGTGTCATAGCAACATACTAATTAGATATTATTAATAGTAAGTATATGTTAGCCACATTTTTAGTGGTCTAAACTTTGATTGCCATTTTCTCAGGATTTCATTTTTTTGGTATATGTGTTTCTTCAACAGAATAGAACTCCATCAGTTTTCCTGCCAGAGAGGTATTTTATAAATTAATCAAAAGCTGAAAACATAAGGAAGAGACGTTCGACTTTTGATTTTTAATTTTCAGCTTAATTTTTTTTTTTTTTGTAATATGGATCTGAAGTAATAATATTTGAGTGAAAAATGCAAAAAAATGCGATATAATTTTTTTGCTTCTATCCCTTCTAAAATAAATTCTAGACCAAATTTAGAAAAAGGAGTTGAGTGTCTCTTCCTTGTGCTTTCAGCTTTCAATTCATATACAAAAGATCTCTCTAGCATGAAACCTGATGGAGTTCTATTCATTTAAAGGACGTATGTGGAAAAACAAAAAATATGTCTTTTTTCACTAAAATGTCAAATATCTCTCACAATAATAGGAATTGTCAAAGAATTACTTCAGAAATCTATTTCTGACGGCATTTTACACCTACTGTCCAAGTCTCAGACTGATTGCTTGATAAAACCCAAACCCCGAAATCGCTCTCCTTAATAGTAAGACTTTGAGAAGAGCTCAACTCAATTATATTTTTACCCCAATAAATACATGGAACAATAATTGATAAGGGAATCAATTGTAATGGCGTTTGTAGTCTTTTGACTCGTGGCAGTGATAACAAGTGACATGAGTTCACACGTCCCCTCATCGTAAAGCGTTCAATCACGAAAATGAGCACGAGCTGTGTGGCAATATTTTTTTTTTTTTGTCCACACGTAGAACTGTGCTTCATTAACATGAATGACGCTGCGCGTTCAGTTATGGTATCATTTCTTTACGTTTTCGCTAATATTTCGCGTCGGTTTGAATCACATTTGTCTCCCATAGTCTCAAAGACTGATTTTGATAGGAATAGCCTAATATCAAAATAGTTATAGCCTGATAAACAGGCAGAAGAGAGAGAAACAGTTGGACTACCAACTGATTTTTTTTATAACATTTTCAGGTTTTCTAGTGTTGTTCTCTGAAACGGGAGTACTGTACAGTGATTATGATCATTAAAATGAAAATAACAGATTTTTTGCCGACGTGTCCATGTTCTGTGAGAGCTGCAGAGGATAAATTTAGAATTTATAAGTTCTGTTTACTGAACTGGAAAAACGCAGCGCGTTAAAAAAAAAGGGGGGGGAAGGTCATGCTTCATTCTTCAATTTACAGCGCTTGCTGCAGCTGCTTCTCTCCAATCAACGCGCCGCGTCCATCAGTGTGAGTGAACGCGTTACAATGAGGGGCACGTGAACACGGCCTAATATATTGCATTTATAGCTCTCATTGCAGTTATTGCACTTATTGTAGTTATTGCACTTATTGCAGTTATTGCACTTACGCCGGAAAGTGCAATAAATCCGGGCTCTAGTTATCACAGGCAGACGTAGTTTCGAACCTGCGAGTAGGCGGTGTGGAGACCAGTGGTCGCTCTTCTTGGCACTCAGGGAAGAAGGGACGATCAGCAGCAGCCCAGGTGACTGAACAGCTCATTTTAAGGGTGCACTGCTTACCCTAAACCTGGGAGGGGACCAGAATAGGTGTCCCAAAAAACCCTGCCTCACAAATTAGGTGTCCAGCCAGCAGTTGATGACAGTTAACCCTCTTAGCGGTTGATAAATGGGAAGAAAGAAGTTAATTTTTTTGGTACTTGAATTACACGAACACTTTTGGACAGCAGCGTACCAGCGAGAGACCTCAGAGAAGAACAACACTCATAGCGAGGGAGGAGGCTCGCTATGAGATTGATATTGCTGCTCTTAGTGAGACGCATCTCGTAGCTGCAATAAGAATTGAAAACAATTTGGATCCTGCTCAGCCTTAAAGTCAACTTTTACCAAGAAATTCAGCTAAATAATATACAAAAATAGCTTATGCATCACAAGATCAAAAACTCTATCAAAGATACTGCCTGTCATCGGCATAACTTTGGCACTGTCAACAAAGAACGTCCTCCATGGATACTCTCTTCTCCATTCGTGTTGGCTCGTATCAAATGATACAATGATACCGAGGAACTTTTCTAAAAAAAAAAGGGGTTCAGAAAATGCAGTACTTTGACTTTCGATCATATATTCCAGAAACTATGTTTGCCATCGTAATTAAGGGCTGAAATTTCATTATATATCGTCATGTTATTCAGTACGTAAATTTTCTCCTATCCAAATTCATTAGAGTGTGAAGGAGGAAAGTACCAACCAACGCAACAAGCAATTAACAAATTTGGATTATAACCTTCGAGAAGGAGGTTATGTTTTGGCGAGTTTGACGGTTTGTCTCTCTGTTTTCTGAATGTCTTACTGTCTGTTTACCTATTTGTCTGTTACCGAGATAACTTAAAAAGTTATGGACGGATCTTACTGAAATTTGCAAGGATTGTTAGGTATATTTAGAGGAACAGATGATTACTATTTGGTGACGAGCCATTCAACTGCTTTTATGTCTGCCTCTTTTTTTCTTGGTAGCATAACTCAAAAATTATGGACAGCTCTCCATGAAATTTTCAGGAATTGTTGGTGTTACTAGGAACAACTGACCAAATTCTTGTATTGATCTGTGTGTCCGTTTGTTTTTGTCTCTGTGTTTGTTTTCATGTTTGTCGGCAACATAACTGAAAAAGTTGTGATCAGACGTTCATCAAATTTGTATGATATGTTAGAAATGTCAAAAGATACATATGACCAAATTTTGGTGATTATCGGTTTGTCCGTTTGTGTGTTTGACTAATCCTTATCATTATGATGGTCAGAAGTATAATTTTAAAAAAAAGTTATCAGTAGATCTTTATAAAATTTGCAGGAAATATTAGAAGTGCTGAAAGACACAAAGGACCAAATTCTGGTGGTGATCGGTATGTCCGTTTGTGTGTTTAACTGTTTGTGAAAATGTTCATCAGAACATAGCTCAAAAAAGGACGGATGGAGCTTCAAGAAAATTACAAAGCTGTTATTACGGTCAAGAAGCATATATATAGATATATATAGATCGAATTTTTGAAATAATAAAAAACAAAATCCTTGTTTCAAGACCAATTTGAATTTTTCGTTAATATTGCTTTGCTTGGCGGAACTACGCTCTCTCAGAGTGCTCTGGTTATGTAAAGGATTTTGCTTCTGTCTATCCATCGTCTGCACGTTACAAGTATAATGTACAGTAGGTATAATCCGGGTGTTGTATACTGAACGCGTCTCAGATCAAATAAGTGACTCATTACATGAGGTATGTAACATGTGGAACAAACTTGTTAATTCACCCTCTCATTTATTTCTGAGAGAATTTATTAGTGCTACTGGAGGTATTTTGTGTAATAAGTAATGCGTAGTCATTTTGTTGGTTATGTTAGGCTATAGTTGCATCATAGATCACACCATACATTGACTTGACATTGGCCCCTAAGGCAAATTTCGGTCCCGCAAATGGGCCTGACTGCATGGTGCCGCCGACGCATTTATTTATTGACATAATTCTTTTGCATTTAGTAATGACTGGCACACCTGTACATACTTTTAAAACTTCTATACGCAACACATTCACAGAAATATTAGCACTTCAAGTGTAATTACGTAGAGCAACTGTTTATAACATCCTTTGATATTTGCAGTGAACTTATTTTGCAATAGTTAGTGAAATAAACAGTCTCATTTTGTAGAACAGAAGTTTCTTAAATTTGTGGTATGCTCGGTTTGTACAGAAATGCCAAGTAAACAGCTGAGGGAAATGTTAATGAAATTTATTTGGTATACGGGATAAGCGAGAAAATCAGAACCGATTGCAAAGCTGAAAGGTGAACTGGAGCAACTTGCAGCCATGAAGTGATGAAGCACTGGTAGCCAGGAAGTGATCTAGCATTGGAGCAGTGAAGTGATCTTGCATTGGAAGCAGTGAAGTGATATAGCATTGGCAGTAGTGGAGTGATGTAGCTTTTACAGCTGTTAAGTTATATATAATCGGCCGCCCTGAAGTGATATCATGTAGGCCACTGTGAAGTGATTTAACTCCGGCAACCATGATGTGTTTCAAATTAGGCAACCAAGAAGTGATGCAACACAGGAAACTATGAAGTGATTTAACGTAGGCAACCACAAAGGGGTGTAACATACTTCGGTAGTTATGCGAAATGATATTGACAATCACGATGTGCAAATTTAGATGGTTCCAGTAATAAAGAAGGGTTGTATATATACAGTATAGGTATCAGCCGTAAATTATGTTTTAATATCATTTACCGGCTGTCTTGGTATCTTTATCTCATAGTTAAACATGTGTTTTAGTTCAGTTTTAGGTTCCAATGCAGCGTTACTGTGGTTTTAATTTATTTTTCAATATTACTGGGTTTTCTTAATTTCACGTTTGTTGCCGCTATTGGGATGAGGTCTACCGAAAGCTCTACATACAGTACATCAATTTCTGAGGTTATTGCTTCAAATCCGCCATTGGAAAAAATTCAGTTGAATGTGATATTAAAGTACATTACGTGTAGTATTTATGAGATAATTTTTTTCGATAAAATTCCAATATTCATAAGAATTTTGATGAATTTGCAATTTTTCTTGTTGTCCGAAGGTATGATGCATATTGCCTACTCAAGATATATGATTGTGAATTTAGATTGCCTGCTCTGCAACGCATTCCTTGTGGTACAACAAAGAAATTAATGTTTGTTTGAGGTCTCTATAATTACAGTTTTTTCAATTGCTTCAGGATAATTGACCATATGTATTTGACATTCTCCATATTTCTTTGACAATCTCCAGTAACTTCTGACATTAGTCATATGCTTTCGACAAATTTATAAATCATTTTGACACAGTTCCGAAACCGCTAAAAATCGTTCAAAATGTTTTGACAATCTTCATCTCTATATGACACTGGGCATTTGAAATTAACATAACTTAGAAAATTTTTGACAAAACTTAAAACGCTTTAACAACACTTTCTATTGGTTTTAAGCTTATTTATCTAATTAAGAGAGTTTAACTTGCGCAAAATAAAGGCGCATACATAATAAGGCATACGTAAAATGCCAAACAAAGCCTAAATTTGCGAAACCTAATCAAATATAGGCTGACGTTCGAAGCACTTCATGATGTAACTGCGAACGTGAGTGTAGTGGGCGGCTGCAACCTCCAGTGTAACGTGCGCTGCAGCATCTCCTCAGCATTATGCAGTAACCTCCTACGCAGCTCAGGCACCGTTACTCCCCTCTCTCGTGCCTGCTCAGCAGTTACACCTCTTTGCAATTGCTTATGACCAATTTGCCACATCTCTTTGACAGTCTTCGTAATTTTTTGACAGAGTTTATTACATTTTGACACTTCTCATAATTTTATGACATAAGAACAAAAACTGTTTGACAATTTGACAAAACACTTTGTCAGAGCTCTATCGATAAAACCTTTTGACAATGGGCATTTCACTTTGACAATGGTCAAATGAATAGGACAATTCTGGAAATCGTTTTGCCAATGCTTAAATCTATATCTCAATCGTACATAATATTGAAGGTATATAATAGTAGTATGTATGTATTGTAATGTCTTGTAAGAACATTTCTATTGAAGAGCCTATCAAGCTGAAGCCCATACAACCCAGTAGCGCACCCAAAGAGTATAGAGAAGAAACCTAAATTTCATTCATTGAAGGAATATGAAATACGTACTGGTGAAGAAAACAAATTTATTTTCAACAAACAATGACAGTACTAAAGAAAACATCTTTTCGACAACTATTCAAAAACAATTGTTTGGCAGAGCTCTAGTTGAGAATGTCACGACGGTCCAAGCACAGCGCGATGTAGCCGTCAGCGTGCCTGTACTCGGCCGCAACGATTTCCCGAGTTGGCGTTGGCACAGCATCATTGAGGGCACGTCGCAGCAGCGTCCTGCGCAGTTCAGCCATCGTCAGGCCCA
>LQNS02000138.1:5074333-5088831 GCA_001587735.2 Parhyale hawaiensis
CTATCCGAGGACTGAATTCTAGCCATTGCATCCAGGAGACAATCAAAGATCCGATTATCAGCAGAAGGGCTGCGATATACCGAGAACAAATAAAAGTTCCTGAATGGGCTAACAAACATTATGATGAACATAAGCCAAACATACAAGGGAACCAACCGATCTGCACCAAGATATAATCATTTATATGTTTTAACATTACCAACAACTCCTAAAAATTTAATAAAGATCCATTCAAAACTTATTTAGTTATTGCGTAACAAACATAATGACAATCACAACTAAAACATAGAAACGAAATAGCAGATCTACACCAAAATTTAACAATTTTTGCCTTTTAAAATTAATGACAACTTCTGTAAATTTCATAAAGATCCGTTCAAGCCTTTTTGACTTATTGCGTAACAAACATTAAGACAAACACAACTCAAACATAGAAAAAAATCAGCCGATCTGCACCAAAGTTTAATCATCCATGTCTTTCAACATTTCTAACAATTCCTGTTAGTTTCATAAAGATTCACTTAAAGTTTTTGAATTATTGCGCTAACAAACATAAAATCAAACACAGCAACAAACATACGAACAAACCAATAGATCATCACCAAAATTTGGTCTTTTACTCTTTATGATATACCTAACAACTATTGTACATTTCATTAAAATCCGTCAATAACTTTTTGAGTTATGGCATTGAGAAAAATGAGGCAGACAAACAAACAAACGGATGGACGGATCCTAACCAAAAGTTAATCATGTGTTCCTCCTGACATACCTAAAAATCCCTATAAATTTCGTCAAAATCCACCATAACTTTTTGAGTTATCTTGGTGACAGACAGACGAACAGTCAAACACATTGACAAACCCGATGAAAACATAACCTCCTTGACGGAGGAAGTAAAGACATAATAGCATGGTCTCATGAAGTTAGATGGCTTGACAGATATCTGTAAGACTTGAAGAACATTATTAACATTAAGAAAAGGGTTTTCCTGGGCCATCCCCCCTTCCCCGAGCCTACGTTTTGCTAAAAGGCAGAAGGAAAAACCGATAGACAAACGGACCGCCGGGAGAGTCACTAAAACTTCAACAGCTTTACCTCATGACATTCGTAACAGATCCTGCAAATGTCAGGGAGATCCGCCCTTAGCTTTGTACTTTATTTTACTTAGAGACGCTGTAAAAACAACAAATTCCGGTAAGAACATCATCTGCTTTACGGAAATTATAATGAGCTGTTTTTGCATTTTAATTATCGTTTTATTCATTTTACTTACAACTAGAGCACTCTGAGAGCGCATACCTCCGCCAAGAGGGGCAACGGTAGCAAAAAATGCAAATTGCCTCTGAAACCATAATTTTCCTTGTATCAACTCCAAACTTTAATCATTTGTGCCTTTTGATAGTAATAACAGCTTGTGCAATTTTCTTGAAGATCCGTTCATAACTTTTTGAGTTATACTGCTAACAAATGTTATGACAAACTTGAGTCAAACATGCAAACGAACAAACTGATTTGCACCAAAATTTAATCATTTATGTCTTTCAACAATACTAACAACCGCTATAAATTTCCGTTCATTATTTTTTGAGTTATTGTGCTTACAAGCATCAAATTAAAAACAGTGACGAACGAACCAACAGATCATTGCCAAAATCTGGTCATTTACTCTTTGTTATATACCTAACAACTCATGTTAATTTCATAAAAGTCGATCCATAACTTTTTGAGTTATGGCATTGAGAAAAATGAGGCAGACAAACAAACAAACAAACAAACGGATGGACATATATTCACCAAAAGTTAATCGACTGTTCCTCCTAACATACCTAACAATCCCGTGAAATTTATCCAAATCGGTTCAGAAGTTTTTGAGTTATCTTGGTGACAAACAGACAAAGAGACAGACAAACACGACGAAAACATAACCTCCTTGGCGGATGTAATTAGCAAGTCGAAAACACTAGAGGATTATCTATTTCCCTTCAAAAACACTATTTCAGCAGCTAATAGTGCGCCATTGTTACCATGACAGCTATTGAAGTGATTGAACCGAAGTACCGCGCCACGGTGGGGGTGCTGGCGGCCCTGCCGTGGGCCCTGGGCACCATGGCTTGGGGCGGTCTGGGCTACCTCATCCGCGACTGGCAATGGCTGCTGCTGGCCGCAACCATACCTTCCTTCTTTTTTATTCCTTGCTTGTGGTGAGTACACTGAGTTTTTTTTTTTTTCTTAATCTCCTGCTGGTGGTGAATACAATGTGTGTAACGGTGGACTTATTTCTTTGCTTATGGTGAGTACGTTGTGTTGCACTGGACTCTATCTACTGCTTGTGGTAAGGACATTGTGCGTTCCATTAAAGTTTATCTCTTGCTTTTGGTGAGTTCATAAAGTGTTGCATGAACTTGTAGTAAGACAGCTATCACACATTTCAACTTTTACCCTTGCTTCTGATAGATGTTCTTCATTAACATTCCAGGGGTTGACTGTAAACGCTGTTCTCTTCAACAGCATGTAGTAAAATGGGGAGAGGCGTTTTGATCCGCTAGCAGGGTGCTGCTGGTCTTGTCGCAGTCACCACTGCGTTTAAATGGTGGGGCCGCGCCTCAATCACACCAGAAATCTTGAAGGGACCAAATTAGGGAAGGCATGAGTAAAGTACAAAGCGTTTCGCTGCACCACTCCCCCTTCTGTATTTGTGGAAATTTCAGAAGCATCCCGTGGCTAGTAGCGGTTAATGCAGCAGGTTCGATACCGTTACCTGGTACACCTGAGTTTGTGCCAGCCTAGCTTAGGCGGCACCATGCCTTGTACCCTCTGTGCGATTGTCTATAAAAGGCCCTAGCGACTATGCCGGCCAGCTCAGAAGCCCGCTGGAGTTATACGTGGGACGTACCCTATCCCCACGCCCAGCGGCGTATTATCTGTGTCTCAATCCAACACACAGTAAACTGTCTGCTACTACACCGAGTCTCCATACCCTATCCCTTGAGAAGCCATCACCTGGTGACGATCAAGTACATCTGCGAAGAAGTTACTATCGTATACATACACAGGCATAAGGAAGACCGGCTATCACATTGGATACCACATCGGGGTGTCACAAGTTTGATACTTTCAATGCACGGAAAGATTCACTCACTAAAAGTTTTTAGAGTACAATTCTCTAGCCTAGGAACTTACCGTTACAAGTAACATGTGCTCCCGTTCCTAGGAGGTGAGGCTTGTTAAAACTATAAATTCCAAGCCCAGTACGGGACTTGTAGCGGGTACGCTGAGTGCAGCTTGAACATGCAATAAGGGAGGTGGCAAAAATTTGCCATGCGTTTGAACTTCCATCATTTTCAATTGCACAGATCTAGTCCTAATAAAATGTCGGTTTTTCACACGAATAGCAAAATTTCACTGGTTGTTTATAATACTCACTCGAGCAAGATATTTCACTCATGAAAAAGCAAACTAGACCGCGTACATGAACTATGTTATAATAAAAGATGGATTATAAAAAATTTATCTGATACTGCCAGAGACTTCCAGTCGTAGCGTTTTACTGTTTCTCAAATCATAAATTAAACTCAGTATAATGAAAACACCACCAGTGTACTCCTGATCTTCTAAATAGTCTAATATTTTCCTGCTGACAGCAGGCTCTACTAGAAAGCCTCGTGGTGTAAGACAATCACCAGCGGTGGGAGCAAATTTCATCGCCGTCATTTTTTATGGCCAGCTAATCCTAGTTTTTTTGGCATGGGTCACATCGAGAACGACCCACCAGACTCCCTGCAAAAAACTTCTTCTAGGCTACCTGTTTTTGGAGGGACACCAAATTTCCTATCCATTATCGGGGGCAACCCCTCAGACTACCTGCAAAAAATGATGAACATTACTCCACTCCTACCACTTTTTGGGTGGACAGGAACACTCGTAAACATAAATATATATATACATTTACAAATATATATATACTTAAATCTTCAACGAAAACAGTATCTCCTCTCTCACCTCGTTTGCGGGTGATAATTACTGCGCATTGTATAACCGGTATGAGTCACAACCGAATTTATACAATAGTCATATAAACATCTTGCAATTCAGACATCTCTGTCATTATTTTTCATTAGTACACGCCCGGGCTTTGCCGGACAGGTAATGATACCGGAGTAAATCGAAAAGCACCGGCAGGAAACCTAAAACGCTGCTAAGAAGAATCCACAAGTAAGCCATTAACAGCTTGCGTAAACGCGAATCCCGGCTACAGATTAAAGAGTCAAGACCAAAGCGGACCTTGGTAGAAAAAAGTGGAGGAACTGACAGGTTCGGCAGCCGAGTGTCTCCTTCGTACAAAGGGGTGGGCAGCAGTAGCTCGCGTGTGTGTGTGTGTGTGTGTGTGTGTGTGTGTGTGTGTGTGTGTGTGTGTGTGTGTGTGTAGGTGGGTGTGTATGTCCCAAAAACCATGGAACAGGAAGAGAACAATACAACCAATGTCCTCCATTGTTGAATATCTTATACAGCATATAAAGGCTGGCAACATTCCGCCTGTTTAGATTCACCAAATCATTCTGAGCACAAAGCCTATTAGTTGAGCTAACAAGTTGGTCGAACAAATTGACTAGTAGCAGCCGATGCCCAGACCGGTGAATAATACTACCGCCGAGATAATCAAAATTCATAAAAGCATCTACGGACTACATATCTGTCACCAAAGACCCCATTCTTCTTACCCAGGAGCCCGATGCTGACAATCATAGATAGAGTCTTCTACATTCAGATTTATACTCCAGCAGGAGCACCATACACTAACTCTAGTCAAGTCCTTATTTAGGGATGGACAACAGCACCACTCATTCTTGAAGTTCGAATCTCTAGTTACCTCCGCCAATGAGGTTATGGTTTCGTCGTGTATGTGTATCTGTCTCTCTGTCCGTGTGTTTGTCTCTCTGTCTGTCACCAAAATAACTCAAAATGGCATGAACCGATTTGGACGAAATTTACAGGGATTGTTAGGTATGTTAGGAGGAATAGATGATTAACTTTTGGTGAAGATCGTTCCATCCGCTTGTTTGTTTGTTTTTCTGCCTCATTTTTCTCAATGCCATAACTGAAAAAGCTATGAAAGGATTTTTATAAAATTAACATGAGTTGTTTGGTATATAACAAAAAGTAGATGACCAAATTTTGGTTTTGATCCGTTTGTTCGTTCGTTTTTTTTTTTTTTTTTTTTTTTNCTATTACCAAATTTATGCTAATGTTTATTACCGGTGTTTTATTACCGTAATTGGTTGTCTATCTATATCACAGTTTAGCCTTGTATCGAGTCTGTGCAGGCAGTGCTCTGACAGGAGCAAATTTCATCGCCGTCATTTTTTATGGCCAGCTAATCCTAGTTTTTTGGCATGGGCCACATCGAGAACGACCCACCAGACTCCCTTCAAAAAACTCCTTCTAGGCTTCCTGTTTTTAGAGGGACACCAAATTTCCTATTCATCATTTTTGATGGTCAGCTAATCCTAGTATTTTGGCATGGGTCGCATCGGGGGCAACCCCTCAGACTCCCTGCAAAAAATTATGAACATTGCTCAACTCCTACCACTTTTTGGGTGGACAGGAACAGACGTAAACATATATATATACATTTACAAACATATATATATATACTTAAATCTTCAACGAAAACAGTATCCCCTCTCTCACCTCGGTTGCGGGTGATAATTACTGCGCATAGTATTACCGGTATGAGTCGCAACCGAATTTATACAATAGTCATATAAACATCTTGCAATTCAGACATCTGTCATTGTTTTTCATTGGTACACGCCCGTGCTTTGCCGGACAGGTAATGATACCCGAGCAAATCGAAAAGCACCGGCAGGAAACCTAAAACGCTGCTAAGAAGAATCCATAAGTAAGCCATTAACAGCTTGCTTAAACGCGAATCCCGGCTACAGATTAAAGAGTCAAGACCAAAGCGGACTTTGGTAGAAAAAAGTGGAGGAACTGACAGGTTCGGCAGCCGAGTGTCTCCTTCGTACAAAGGGGTGGGCAGCAGTAGCTCGCGTGTGGGTGTGTGTGTGTGTATGTCCCAAAAACCATGGAACAGGAAGAGAAGAATACAACCAATGTCCTCCATTGTTGAATATCTTATACAGCATATAAAGGCTGGCAACATTCCGCCTGTTTAGATTCACCAAATCATTCTGAGCACAAAGCCTACTAGTTGAGCTAACAAGGTGGTCGAGCAAGTACAATTGACTAGTAGCAGCCGATGCACAGACCGGAGAATAATACTCCCGCCGAGATAATCAAAATTCACAAAAGCATCTACGGAATACATATCTGTCACCAAACACCCCATTCTTCTTACCCAGGAGCCCGATGCTGACAATCATAGATATAGTCTCCTACATTCAGATTTATACTCCAGCCGGAGCACCATACACTAACGCTGGCCAAGTCCTTGTTTAGGGATGGACACAGCACCACTCATTCCTGAAGTTCGAATCTCTAGTTACCTCTGCCGATGAGGTTATGTTTTCGTCGTGTATGTCTGTCTCTCTGTCCGTGCGTCTGTCTCTCTGTCTGTCACCAAATAACTTAAAAAGGCATGAACCGATTTGGACGAAATTTACAGGGATTGTTAGGTATGTTAGGAGGAACAGATGATTAACTTTTGGTGAAGATCGTTCCATTCGTTTGTTTGTTTGTTTGTTTGCCTCATTTTTCTCAATGCCAGAACTCAAAAAGTTATGAATGGATTTTTATAAAATTAACATGAGTTGTTTGGTATATAACAAAAAATAGATGACCAAATTTTGGTTTTGATCCGTTTGTTCGTTCGTTTGTTTGTCACTGTTTTATGCTTGTTAGCACAATAACTCAAAAATTAATGATTGCATATTTATGAAATTTATAAGGGTTGTTACAAATGTTAAAAGACATGATTTAAAAAATTTTGGTGCAGATCGGTTTGTTCGTTTGTATGTTTGACTCATGTCTGTCATAACGTTTGTTATCAGTATAACTCAAAAAGTTATGAACGGATCTTCGAAAAAATTACACAAGCTGTTAGTACTACCAAAAGGCACAAATGATCAGATTTTGGAGTTTATACAAAAAAATTATGGTTTCATAGCCAATTTGAATTTTTTACTACCGATGCCTCGCTTGGCGGAGGTATTCGCTCTCAGAGTGCTCTAGCATCAATATGGAAAGGTGGTAATGTTGTTGTTATATAAGTGCTCTCTTCAGTTTATGACCTATACATTAATGTTGTTGTTGTTATAGTAATGCTCTCTTCAATATTTAATCATCATGTGTTAATGTTGTTGCACCGTAGCTTGTGTTCTCCGCAGTGTTATTCCTTATGTCTTAATGTTATTACTGCAATGCTCTCTTCAGTTTTATTATCACCCGCGAACGAACTAAGAGAGGTGATATTGTTTTCGTTGAAGATTTAAGTAAACATATGTGTGTTACATATAAAGCTATATATTTGTCTGTCCACCTAAAAACAGGTAGAAGGAGTTGACCAATGTTCATAATTTTCTTGCAGGGAGTTTAGTGGGTAGACCTAGATGTGACCCAGGCCAAAAAAACTAGACCTAGCTGGCCATTAAAAATGGCGTTGAATTTGTACCGTGGAAGATCGTCTTACTCAGCGAGTCGTTCTCTTTTTCCAATGTTGTTATTAAGAGATCTGAATGGGGCGCTCTGCCCCAACCTTGATGGACACAGCATCCAAACGAGAAACAAGGATAAGCTGGCAATCAAAAATGACTGTGTTGAATCGGCCCTCCTCTGGTCTTACGCCACGAGGGGTTCTAGTTCCTCATC
Organism: Parhyale hawaiensis; assembly: GCA_001587735.2. Classification (NCBI taxonomy): domain Eukaryota; kingdom Metazoa; phylum Arthropoda; class Malacostraca; order Amphipoda; family Hyalidae; genus Parhyale; species Parhyale hawaiensis. The sequence continues at coordinate 5,082,164 of LQNS02000138.1, forward strand.
CGTTAATGCTCTTGTTATGGCAATATTCTATTCAGTCTGATTACTTATTCGTTAATGTTGTTACTGCACTGTTCTCTTCGCACCTCAGGCTTATAGACGAGTCCCCTCGCTGGCTGGTGGTACACGGTCATCACGATGAAGCTCTCAAGATTTTTCAGAAGGCTGCTGACATGAATGGCACGGAGCTGCCAGCTGAAGAAGAACTAAGACGAATTATGACCAGCACACAGCAGGTAAACTAATAAAACATTAGCAAAAGGCTTGAGCTTCTCACGTTGGGGTACTGCGAGTGCGTGACTTTGAATCGTTACTGCCGCGCCTCGCCTCAACTTGTGAGTTCTGTTGGACCTATGAAAACTTGACTTCACTAGAGCCATATCTATCCTTGCATGGAAATTACGTTGTTGGTTTCACTGCACCAGTCCCAAGTATGCTATTTCATGGTACCTGCATAAAAATACACTTTCAGTCGCCTGTCTAGTGTGTTTGTGACTATCAAGCATGCCTTGCCTACTCGGTTATTTGTACTTGGCATTGCTCTGCTGCACCCCATGTAATAATTTCTATTGGGTTTGTTGTGCACTTGGTTGGTTGGCATCTCCGTCCCGTTTTAGAGGAGCAGATTGAAACAATTTTTTTTCTGAGCAACAGAAAGTATTTGCAGACGACAAAAGTATGAACCCCCCAAATCAAAAGCACTTCGTGCTTCACAAAGTTCGATGCGCTGCGGATGTATGCAGCGCAATCTCAAAGAGTCAATCGACAGATTTTCCTTTCCCGTCGTTCATAATCCATTCCGCGTAATATTTCATTAGCTACTCCCCAGGCTGCATAGGATGGGCCAATGGTCATGGAGTGACGTTCGGTAGGTCGCTTATCTTACGCTACGGGGAGTAGCGAACCCTGTACGTTACCGTAGCCTTTGGGACGTCATCTCTACGTGCACACCATGCATCTGTCTGCATCCGCACACTAATTGATGTTACTTTCCTCTGTTCTTCCTCTTCTTTATCGACTAGCTGTTGCCATGCATATTCCTCCTGTGCGAAAACACCCTCGTGTATGGGTTCCAGATCTCTGTCGACATAAAATCTGTCTCTTCTTCTTTCTCAGTGAGTGTGAGATAGCCTTTGTAGTAGAAACTTAGGCTTAAGCTACTCAATAAAAAAAGTTTAATAAACACCGCCCTGTGTTTATATATTTATATTTTTGTATTTCTCGTGTCATTTTCTTTAACGAAATAGAAATGCGTAACATAGGCAAGGTTACAGATTTTGCAACTATGTTGCGTTATGATGCAGATCAATAGGCTAAAATTAGACGAGATTGAAGCTGCTGGAAGTGTGGGAATTTCTGTCCTTACAAATGAATGCAGCTCATGCTCAGCCAACGCTAAAATCCAAACAATGAATATATTTACAGCTTTTCTTAGCGCTGCCATTAAGTCGCATTTTTATTACTTTCTTCATCAAATGAATCTATTTTATTCGCTCTCAGTCACGATTTACAATTCGAGTGATAATCAGGGAAGCACTGGAGAGGTGATTTTTCAAAACGTAATTATTTTTTCAGCTTACTTTCTGCCTTTGACGAAGCACTTTTTTGCTCGGAAGCAAAAATTTCTATTTTCTGAAGGTGTATCATAAGTACCGGTAAATAAGATACGCAGCGGGCAATTCAATGAAATTCAGTGACACTTCCCTGCTTGCTATATAAACTTATATTTTATATGTCATCTGTGGGAATGAAAAAGTGCGCTGCTGCGCAAGCGGATTAAAGCAGAGGACACTCATCTCTTATGACAATTTGAATTGGATACTGTAGTGCATCCTTCAGAAGCATATTAGTCACGAAAGTGTCAGCGGTGAAGAAGCTCTTGACAGCGACGGCACTCTAGTACACTGCTAGTCAATAGTTTAAGACCGATTCAAACTGTAAAAACTAACGTTTTAGTGATAAATGAAATCCTTCAACCAATGATCAGTAATTCCTAAAGTTGAAAGGTGAAAAAGACGAAAAATATCTGCTGAAACAATTCATTAAGTAATGTATATTTTGTCAACAGATAAGTGTTTTGCTTATATACAGTGTCACATGTCATCAGTATCTATTTTCACTCCAACCCTCCCATGCCAGATTATTTTCTAACTTTCATCTGATTTTAAACTACAGACTACAAGACCGATTTTCATTGCTCCGGTGTAAAAGCGTTCATTTTCTTTGCCTCTACTTGAGTGCATCATAGTCGACCCGAAAAGTTTTAAAACTCTGCCAGTTGATAAAATGCTAATCGTGCCATTGCGTTTTCACTATTTGAGCTAATGTGATAATTTCTGTTTGGAAATAATATCTGATCCTTCACGAGTAAAGACCTATATCACCTGAAAGTCTAAAGACTAATATCGCCTGAAAGTCTCCATCATCACCGGACTAGGGCGAGACAATTTATAGCTTTCAATATGCTGTGCATTCCATAGTCGTCTTTCGAACTTCTCGGAAACGTAAAATGGGTTTTAATGATTCCTGAGTAAAATGATTCGTTTCTCATTCTTCTAATTGCTTTATTCAATTGGCCAACAGAGTCTACATCCCTGGCCAGGGTTAATAATGAAGGTCCACATGTCCTAGCGTTTATTTTTAACTTCTTAAAAACTTGTTTTGATCATTTATATGAAAATAATGTTGCAGCTGATGAATGCATCAGAGAATGCATCAGAGGCGTATCTCCGTGAACAACAAAAACTGCGCAACCATAAACAAAGTTATGGTTCAATTGGCGAGCAACTAGAGCAGCCACAAGGACATGAGATGGTATTCAGCGCCCTCTCCTGACAAGCAAGACAAACTCATCTTGTCAACAAATAAATATCCACTCCGTTCTATAAGCAATCACAGTCTTCAATCACACTGTTTTGATGTGAACTTCAGCCTAACATAACATATAACCATAAACAATACTTCACTTTCTAAATAAACACATGTGAAGTAATAACCAAGACCGAGAAGCGCACTCAAAATGAAGTTGCGACTTGTGGTCGTGAACACAACCAAGAACGAGTTTCCGTGCGACGACCACGTTTTTGGGCGTCACGTGGACATGAATTTGGTCGTTTCTGCAACTTGTGGTTGTATTCACGTACACAACTTCGCCCCACAAAGAATCGCCTCGTATCTCCTGCTATTTGCTGTTTGATGGTAAGCTCGTCTTCAATTGTTCAGTCTTGAAGTGTCGGTAGTTAAAGGTTGATTGTTCTTTTCTTGTACCAAAAACCTAGAAGACTTTTAAACTCCTTCAATATGATAGGACTGGGTGTCATTATATATTCTAATATATACGTGAACTTGATATAAACTAGGAACCGTGCAGATATAACCGCAAACTTCTCTGCAAAAATTCTTGCGAATTTCTGCTCATTTTTATACGTTTATGAGTTGCACCGCTTGAAAAGAATTCGGCAAATGAGACAGCTCTGTCAAAGATAGGCAAACTGAAAAGCGATATCATACAGCAACATGCAATGTTTTATCATAGCCGTTAGCTAGGCCTTCGGGACTTCTGTCTTCTGAGTCCACTTTGCTTCCCTCCGATTTCATACTCATTCTGATTCTACTTTCGTATGTTTTCCTTCTTCTTTCTCAACTTATAGTTCCCATGCGCCTTGATCCTGTGTGGGAACACCTTCGTGCATTGGTTACCCGTGACTATCGACATACTTATTGTTCCTTCCTTTTTCTCTCTTAGAAAAGCTTAGTACTTATTTAGGGATGCTGAAGCTAACTTATACTACTAAGTCGACTACAGAAACGCTTTTGATAAATCGGTCAGTTCTGAACGCATTCACAGTAAGTAAAACAGAAAATAATAAGAAAAATCAACAGATCCCGTATAGTTAAATGTGTGATAAAAAATCATAAAGACCAAAGTGAAAACTATTAAGAAAATGGATGTAAACGTGAATTTGAGAAATACAGTATAAAGCGTGAGTTGAAAACATTGAAGAGCATTACGAACTGAATGCACCTCCGATCCAGAGGCCAAACAAAACACACACACAAGAGGAAAGAAAACCCCAGGAATAAAATACTGAATCCCGTGTGGTCACATGAGATGGCTGTATTATCATCACAATGAAATAAGTGCCAATAGATACAAGAAAGCATTGCTTAATAATATATTGTAGTTTCTTTGCATCAACTGCAAGCGTTAGCTTTTACGATTTACTTAGCGTTATTTAAGTCGATACGAGTAAGGGTAGACAGACTGCGATACGTCAGACGTACGGTAGTTCGCCATGGGTTACGTGACGTGCTTAGTTTAGACGGAGGGGGTTATGTTTGCATATCTGGAGGAGGTCGAACTAAGAAAGGTAGTAACAGGGTCAATAAGGAATGGCACATAGCTAGTAGAAAATGAAAACATTCATTAACCGTGGAATTTTCACGGGTCCCGCTAGTTTAGACTAAATAGTAAACATCAAACTATAAGTTTACTGCCGAAAACCAGACTAACAGTTCTTCAGCTTTTCTAGTTGTTTTAGTAACGAACCAAGACTCAACGCCTACCACTGGGGTTTACAGAAAACCACATTCTCACAAAGCTTATACTCAACAATTTTATCACGAAAATGTAGCAGTTCATTTAGAGTGTATCACGGTGAATGACGAGTAAACACTTCAATTTTCTTTGTTAATTTTCTCATGAGACTGGTAATTAGGTTTGCATCTATACAACTTGTGGACTAATCGATAAATTTTCTAGATCTAAACCAAGCTTCTCTATATTTCTTTTTATTACCAATTTAATTTTGTAGAATCGAGCATTCAAGCTCAGCTGTAACTTTACATTATCAAATTTCTGTTCATTGATTATGTCAGTGATTTCTTGTATAATTTTGCTGGTATATAACTCAGGACATAAAACATTTTTAACATCGGTTTAATTGTGAATTCAATGGCGTACAAAAGGTAATTAGAGAGAAATGCTTACAATATAAATAATACAAATATGATCATATAGGAGGGAAAATATGATCATATTTTTAATCTAAGCCTTTATCTCTAATTGCCTGTGCACTCCATTGAACTACAATTAAATCAATTCTAAAAATGTTTCTATTTATTTCACAGTTGGCGATTAAGAACTTCTTTTCACAGATTTTACAATATTTTTAATGAGAAAAATTCGCTTGAAATTCTTGAAACTGTAGTTTTTCTAAGTTTATTTGTTTTTCGTGCCTACTGATTTTTTGGCAGTAACATTACAAAACGCGAAGAAGTAATTCTTTCTAGTTTTATTTTCGTCAACTCTGAGGTTCATTATTGTATTAACTGTTTTCTTTTTTATTTCAATTGATAAGAAATCAATTCGAGCTTCTAACTTGGCACAAATTACGTACATCGCATGAATTTTTATTATTTTACATATTTGTCAGTTTTATCCAAGAAAACCTCTTTTTTATGTTTCTTGAATAACTCACATTGTATGAATTCTATTATTTTCCATTTTTATAAGATTATCCTTTAGAGACGGTAGATTTTTTATTTCATGAATAACTCGCATTCTTTGTATGTCTGGACGTTTTTTCTTTCATCATATATGTAGCTAAAACTTCATTCAGAAATGCCATTGTTATATATGTTGCAATTTCAGGATGTCGGCAATTATTCTTAACACAAATTATATCGATTTCTTCTTTTTAATCATCCGAGAATATTTCAAACGCATTTCACTCCACTTATTTCCAACAAAATTATGAAAAGAGACGTCCTTTTCTTAACCTTCTCATAAGTTTATGTGTTTCGATGCTGAGAAATGTTGAAAAATTCCAAACTGTATCACTTCTCCATAGAATTCCTGCGTAGTTTTTTATATCCTATTCCTAATTTATGTAACCTTTTAAAGAATACTAGACGGCCCGTTACCCGTTGGGTTGTCATCACGATTGTCTTTGCTTCCGGAATAAACAGTTGTTATTCAGCTGGTCGTAGCCCACTCCTGCCCGTACTGTTCGCCATCAACAGCTCCTTTGCGTCTCTAACGAATAGTCAACACGCAGTCTGTAAGCAGGTTCAATTTATATGTTACGTATACCAGTTGTATTTTCCGTAGCAACTTTGAAATTATCGTGCTCGATCTTGCAACCGCGGGTCTGGTTCTAAGTGCGTATCACAGATACAATCCATGGAAAGAGGCCCGAGTCCCTCGAATTTCTTCCCGTCTAAAAGTGAAGAAGCTGTGTTCAAACAAGACACAAGTAAATAAACAAGCAAGCATGGTTTATAGACTTTTAGTATAATAACTAGACGGCCCGTGACCCGTTGGATCGTCATCAAGATCGTCCTTGCTTTCCCCGAGGAGGTTCTAATAGGGAGGAGCGCACCCTCTCTATTTACCCTACGGGAGAGTTTCGAGTAAACTTTCCCCTTCAACTGGCTGAGTGTCATATCCAATCGGGTAGCGGCATTGCCTCACGCAGCCTATATAGGAAGGAGTCCTGAGCTCAAATTTTTATAGCCAGTAACCATCGACGAAATTCGGAGCGGATGAAAGTATGTAAAGGAAACTTGTATCCTGTATACCATCTGATGATGAAAGTAACAGGGTGAGCACTGGGATATAAATCTTCAGACACGATTGTCTTGCAAAAATATTGAAGAACTGCCTGTCT
>LQNS02000138.1:5121072-5142817 GCA_001587735.2 Parhyale hawaiensis
CTGATACCACCTTATGTTTGCCTCCTGATACCACCTTATGTTTGCCTCCTGATACCACCTTATGTTTGCCTCCTGATACCACCTTATGTTTGCCTCCTGATACCACCTCATGTTTACTGCTGATTCGAGGACATGGCCGGCCCTGCCCTCGGGAATGGGACCAGGACGTGGACTGTTGTAATGCACGTGGAGGGCGCGCTGGATGGCGACGACAGAACGGCCATTTTCAAGAAAAGTTGCTCACTACAAAGACACGATGTTCACCCGACCACGGCATGTTTTCTACTGAAAATTGCGAGGTTTTAAGGTCACACCGTCACAACAAGACCACACTCATCTTACCAGAGCCACCACAGCCGTTACTCGTGCATTTTAAGACTAGGGCATTTATTTTGTCTCACCCTTTATATACAAATATATTTACTTAAATCTTCAACGAAAACATTATCACCTCTCTCACTTCGTTCGCTGGTGATAAGATGCGTCTGCAGCACCGCACAGTCGGCCTCAATTGCGAGAAGCGATATCTCCCTTTTCTGGCAAGTGACTACTCAGTGTTCCTGTACTCTGTGGTCAAGAACATAATTTGTGCAGTTTCATATTGAACTTCTAAATAATAAAAAACAGCTAAGAAAACAGTGGAATGGTGCCAAATGTAGAAGCAATCTAATTTTACGAGCTACTTTAAAGGAGCACGTTTACGTTGAGACCTGAAGTTGAACAGCGGGTAAAATCACAGACAAATGGGAAATACCGTCAGTTATTCCGTTTCTGATGAAATAATGTTGTTAATCGTACTGCACATTTTACTCATGTCGCATAACTTAATTAAACAATAACCAGCAGAGTTATAACATGACTAGTGGACCCGTGCGTGAAAAAGTTCCTACAATAATCGACATGTTTGCCTTATACCTATAGGCCAGTGCGGAATCTTCTCTGACTTACTTCTTTATGATCGTCATTGATCCTTTGTCGTGCTCTAATCCTTAGGGCTTCTAGTGTATGTCGATAAGCAGAAGTAAACTCGAAAGTAAAATACTTCAATAAACTTGAATGCAACGCTTGTCGGGTTAGCTTATATACAATGTTAGCGCTCCGTAGCAGTGATACCGTTAATACCGTCTTTCCAACTCAGATATCTACTTCATTTGAAGTGTAGAAATTTTGGCCTATGAAGAGAAAACTGTTTCGCCAAATAAGAAAGACAGTTAGCTAGAAAAAATTATTGTCTACTGTTCCTTAGAGTAAGTGTAGAGGGAGACGACATAAGTCCTAGGCAGTGGGACCAAAAATTGGTTCGCGATGGCTTCTTCAAGGCAGCCTTTTGCAGTGGCGTCCTGATGAGCTCTCTTCTCGAAGTCACTTTAGATATGAGACTCAATTGCTTGGCCTGCACTCGTTCGCCAGCCATTTGGGCAAGCATGAGTAGGTTGGCGGTACCGTGTTACAAATTATTATCGTTCAGAAATCAGAATGGGACGAATATTTATGGAGCGTTGTAACCTGGATACAAAAAACCATTTAGCTCCAGTGCATTTAGCTCCAGTGCACTGAAAACTGAAAATTTGATTGTTTTTCTCGCGTAGACGGTCTTTGTAGCTAATACAAATAACGAAGAGTACGATTCTACTACTTTACAACTAAAAGATATCTACGCCACCCATTCCAGCCAGCCAGCAAGACAGCGTGCGAGCCTGCTAGTGGGCCAGCCAGCTCGCACCATGAAATGGCCCGCAGGCTGCCGTGCAGTATGTGGGTTATGTCGTCTCCCTCTATACTTACTCCAAGACTGCGCGTGAAAATTCGTCACTTCCAGAGCGCTTCGCTGACCATCTGCCGAAGTTATACGTAATGACCTGAGAAAAAAAACAAAAGTTATAAAATCGGACTACAGAAGCTGTACACATGTTCCGATTTTAAAAAGTGTTTCAAGTAAGACGTGTCTTCAGATCAAGGGATAAGGATCAGCCTTCGCCATCTTCTGCAACCTGGTCATCGATTTACAAACTCTGCAACCTGGCCTATATTTCGCATATCTATTTCCTTAAGAGCGGACACTATATAAATACACGAAGCGTGTTCTTATATAAGGATAGAGAACCAGCAGATATATTCAACCGATATTGGAAGTTTTTAAACCCTCCTACAAGCAGGTTGGCATATATTAATCAAAAACTTAACTTTATTTACGCCATCCGTTGGGCTGAGATGAATCCTCTCGCATTCTTGAAAAAAAAAAAACGCAAGGGGGTTAAAATCTTCTAAAAAGCAGGAAACCTGTTACGACTTCAGTGAATTTGCGTTAATATGGACAAGGACGAGGCTGGTATTGTATAGATGATCATTTAGTTTATCTTTATACAGTATTGAACTAAATAACATATTTTATGTATGTCGTGTAATTTTTATTGTTCCTTCGTCTAAAGCGAAGTCATTGTGTCATGAACAGATATGTTTAGGTTTGGTTCTCGACGAATGGCGTGCGTACTCAAGTCGCCCTCTTCACAAAAAATGTCTGCTGTAGGTGTAAGTGTATCGTGTAGATTACTGATAAGATAGTGGCATTACGATGTGATGTATCTGACAGATATAGGATGGCTCGTCATCACCTTGGCGATGATCGGCAAGCTGGGCATAAGCATGGCCTACCAAATCGTCTACATGTACATCCTGGAGATGCTGCCCACTGAGGTGCGTCTGCAGGGGCTGGGGTCCTCCATGGTTGCCTCCAGGATCGGCTCCATATTCTCACCGTTCATCACAGATTTTTTGGTAGGTATTTGCTGGTGATTCGTTTGCGGAGCCGCAGACGTGTGATTATATATATTTATATACATTATTAATTATCTATACTGTGAATCTCTCTATACAGTAATTTTTGAATTTGTTCTTGGTTTGAAATTAGCTTGCTTGACGATTAAGATCGCATTATCCTGACCTGGGACCGCAGGAGACCTCGACTGTCCTCTGCAATTTGCAACTGAGACTGATTATCACCCACGAACAAAGTGAGAGAGGTGATAATGTTTTCGTTGAATATTTAAGTTTGTATATATATTTGTTTGTTTGTCTCTCCATCCAATAAGTGGTTGAAGGAGTTGAGCAATGTTCACCATTTTTTGCAGGGGTCTGGTGGGTTACCCTCGTTGTGACCCATGCAAAAACAAATAATACCAGCTGGCCATAAAAAATGACGGTGATGAAATTTGTTGTTCATCCAAAAACAGGGAGGAGTAGAGCTATGTTCATAATTTTTTTACAGGGAGTCTAGTGGGCTGTCCTCGATGAGACCCATTCCAAGAAAACTAGGATTAGCTGCCCGTCAAAAATGACGTCAATGAAATTTGCTCCCATCGCGAGTGATGGTCTTACGGGACGAAGCGTTCTAGTTGTAAATAGATATAACTTCCATAAAATTTTTTTCAGGCAACACAACGACCTCAACCAAATAGTAAACGGTTCTCGGTGATACAAGAAATGCTTTTATCAGCAAGAAACACAAATTCCTAGCTATATACCAACTGTGGACGGCGATAATTGAAGTTTGGGATCGCAAAATAATCTAAAATCAGCTCTAAAATAATTCTGCAGCTTACTGTTGGCCAGTGCTCAATAATGCGTGTTTCTTGCCATTAGATACATTCCTTGCGTCTCCAAATACAGGTTTTATGTTTCAACTCGGTACGTAGAATGGAACAAATTTTATTGAGGATTTACTAATTTTCTCTCAGCCTCAATTGTCAGGAATGGACAGTCAAGACCTGACCTAACATTCCGTGACGCTGAAAAAAAAACTGACGTTTCGTTTGATCTCATTTCCTGTATATATATATATATATATTCAAATATCCGTTGTAAAATGTTACAGATTATGATCTCGCTGAATGAAATTGCCTTAAGGATAACAACACAGAAACTATAGAGCACTCTGAGGCCGCATACTTCCTCCACCCAAGGGAAAAAATCAAATTGGTCTGAAAATTTGGTCGTTTGTATTTTGTAATGTTTCTAGCAATTTCTACAAATTTCATGAAAATCCGTTGCTAACTTTTTGAGTCATGTTACTGGAAAAAGAATTTGACAAACATTAGTAAAACTCACAAACAGATGAACCGATCATCACCAAAATTTGGTCATTTGTGTCTTTTCATTTTAGATAATTCCTGCAAATTTCAGGAAGATCCGTTTATACCGTTTTGAGTTATTTTGCTGAAAAACATTAAGACAAACATGCAGACAAACTAACCAACAGATCATCACAAAAAAATTGTCATTTGTTTCGAGTAACAACCCCAACAACTCCTGCAAATTTCACAAAGATTGGTCCGTAACTTTTTGTGTTATGCTACCGAGAAAAAATGGGGCAGACAAACAAACGAGCAAAGGGTTGAACGGATCTTCACCAAAAGTTAATCATCTGTTCTTCCTAACATATTTAGCAGTCCCTGTAAATTTTGTAAGACCTTTTTGGGTTATCTTGGTGACAGACAAATGGACAGACAAACAATCAAACTCGACGAAACGATAATCTCCTTGGCGCAGGTAATGAAAGAACACACACAGGGTGTATGTGCATAAGAACTGTTGCAGACAGGGAGTAATAATAACGGAAGAACCTGACAGACATACGAACCAAAAGAACGCACGTAAAATGACGTTTTTTTTCGGAGCAAGCAGCTGCAGCACACGCTCAACATTATGTGCGTAAAATTATTGTATTATCAATATTAAAATGCTTTATATATGCTTGTCTTATAGAGCGTAGTACTACAGTAGGACTTTCTGACTGCATCATATAGGTAACATATACATGCATTTGCTACAAATGTAACGGGCAGGAAAACGAGCGGCAAGCGCTGGAGTGCAACGTCCCCAAAAAAACGTTATTTACCGTACGTTCTTTTTCTTCGTATGTCTGTCAGGTTCTCCCGTTATTATGACGCCCTGGCTGCAGAGGAGCTAAGACGAACGTTCTATCCTGGCGAGAGTTATTAACATAATATCCTGCATGGCAGTTTTGTAGCCAGCTTGGGTTGGAAGAGTCTATGACTGAGAAGTCGTTCCTGCTGATGGGTTCGTTGTTTATGCCTATGAGCAAAAATAGCCAGCGTATGAGACTCATGCGAGTGCAGTGCGTGCAGATGGGCGCTATCATCTACAGGGGATAAATATCTATTCCAGTTCAACCTACCAACGAGGTAAATAATATATTATTAGGGAAAAACACCAGTTGAGCAACATGTCATAGCTAAATTGTGTAAAAATTTCAGCTGTTCAGGATAAATAAAACAAAAGTTACAAGCAAATGAATTATAATAGTAAGAATTTAGTGTGGACAAAAAGTTCAGAACTTCATTTATTTCTATTTATTTTAGGAAAAAAAAACAATGTTGCCACAGCAAGAGTTATGTAGATTGGGTTAAACACACTTGCAATCATTATCGATGCAACATCCGCTCTATCAACATGCCTCGGGGAGTCCCTACACCTTCTTCTATTCGTAAGTTAATCGTGAAATTGCGTCATGATGATAAACTTTCAATAAGGGCAAAAGCAGACCAAGTTAATCGCCTAACAGTGTGGTTAGTGATGTACTGACTAATATGACCAGAATGGTTCAAGTACCGCTGGTGTTTCAAGTGGTAAACCGCGCAAAACCTCGAGAAAAGAGGATAGTGTATTGCTTAGAATGCCTTACATTGTCAAAGAAGAATAGGTTTAAAACCGCAGCAGAGATTTCCCGTGAAGCAAGTGATACGCATGGAATCAAGGTGTCTAGGAAGACAAGTTTCACGTCGCCTAACAGAAACAGACTTGCATCCGAGAATGCCAGCAATCAAGCCTCTAATTAGCAAGAAGAATAGAAATGCTCGGATGAATTATGCAGCGAAACACGTTCTTTGGATTCAAGAAGACTGGCTAAGGTTCATTTTAGCGATAAATCTAAGTTAAATTTATTTGGCTTCGATGAAAAAGATTTGTTCGTCGTTGAACTGGTGAAAGATTGTCCAAAAATTTCGTCCAGTCAAGTGTAAAGTTTGGCGGCAGAAGCGTCTGCAAGGAAAAGTAAACGCACAGGTATATATACAAGGAACTTTTACAGAAACATGTGCCGATCTTCAAAACCTCTTCAACTCATAAACTAATTTTAATGCAAGATAACGCTCCCTTTTGCACTATGGTCAGCTCCTGTGGTAGACGATGTCAAGCTGTTATCAACAGTAAAGGGTAGCTACCACACTAAGGACTAAATGCTAAAAAGTTAAATTCGTAACGTAGTTCGTATTTGTAGCCTCATTTCATGTGTTTAATTATTATTTTTGAAGGTTGTCGAAACTTTTTTAACTCACGAATAGAAGAAGGTGTAGGGACTCCCCGATGCATCTTGATAGAGCGGACGTTGCATCGATAATGACTGCAAGTGTGTTTAGCCCAATGTACATAACTCTTTCTGTGGCAACATTGTTTTTTTCCGTAATAAAATGGAAACAATGAAGCGTCCAAAGTTTTTGCCTAGACTAAATTCTTACTATTATAATTCATTTGCTTGTGACTTTTGTTTTATTTATCCTGAACAGCTGAAATTTTAACATAATTTAGCTATGACATGTTTCTCAGCTTGTGTAAAATTTCACTTCTATGCCTTCAATAATATTAAAGTGTTTAAAGATTGTCTGATGAGTTTTTAGGCGTCCGAACCATTATGGCCGCTACTGTAGTAAGTACCAGCCACAAACATTTGACTATGAATCATAATATTGAGAGAGTTTAAGCTCGCAAAGATTCATAGTTAAGCTAGCGCTGTGTCCAAAGAGTGCAAGTTGCAGACATGGCCAACGTATTTGAAACGGGATTGAGTTGAGCACAAAAAAGTCGCGAGTACCCGGCATAATAAAATTAACAAGGTCTTTCGATTACTCATATAGGTTACTTCACTCAGCAATGTAAAGTCGAGTTACGCTAAACTTTATAGGCATAACTTATCAAATTCCCAGCATTAACCTTCAGTCAAGTACTGTTAAAACTGCTGAAAATGAACCTACTCCATAAAATGAGGTTCTTGGTGGTTTCAAACGTAACTGGGATGCAGATAACTGCTGCAACGCTATTTAATGTAACGAAAGAAAGGCTTCTGCTGGAAGTTTAAGACAAATCAGGCCTAGTGAGTTCAGTTGAAATAGACTTTGCTGCCAGGCACTGCGCGTCAGTGCGGATTCAACGAGAGCTTTCTTCGAGTGGGCTCCTTCCAAATTCTTTTCTTCGAATTTTTGGTGAAAGGTCTAAAACAAACAAAGTTGCAGATGATTGTATAAGTCAAAAACTTGACGCTTATCACTTCAGCGGTAGAATTGAGCTGTTATCGATTGGCTCGTTGAAGTGAGGATCAACTAAGCCCTCTGGCATGACTTATGCGGAAGTCCGGAAGGAGTGTAGGCTTCGCCACTTCTAATCTTGTCACAACCTGACCCAAATGTACTTGATACTGTTCAAAACTATTTTACGGTGTAAAATTGAGTATTCAGAAGTCTCAAGAGTAATAGATCAAGAACTCACATCTGAAAATTGATCAACGGGACAAAATCAGCTCACCTATCTGCAGTTCAGTTCCTGACAACTCAGGCCGCATGCTTCTTTGGCCTATAGATTATGGCATCGAAATGAGCCGGAGAACGCCCAATTGCAATTCGTAAAAGTAGAAATCTGCCAGTCACTGGACAGTAGCTAGCTAAACTGTTGGTTATTTTCATCATGACTACCAACAAAGTAGAAGCGGGCCCCACGTTGATATCTACGTTCTAAAGTAAATTCTCTGCCTGCTATAAATTTAGATAATTAGTTCTAAGTTGCATTAGGCAGTTTACATCTCAAATCGTTGAAATTAAACAAGCTACCAATAGAAATTCAACATTCTGCTCCACGTTGCAAATGTGCCAGCACTTTTTTCTCTCCAAATTATTAATATAATTTGTTGGTTAGCAGTTTTCCTATCGACTTCATACAAATTTATGTATATACTAGAGTGCCCGAGCTGTCAAAGATGACAGCGAAGAATCTGAGACGACCTGTCTTTGTCACTAATATGCTTCTAAAGGATACGCTACAACAGCCGACTCACATGCAGAAAAAAATCTTACATTAGCAAATTAGCAAGCAGCGAAGCTTTACTGAATTTAATTAAATTTCCCACAGTGTATCCTGTATAACAAATAAGCCTTGATGTGAAAGCTGCTCCGTAAAAGGAAGACAGCAACCTAAAAGAAACCGTTATGTCTACTGCCAGTGAAAAATCATCGCTTCTTCTGCCCGTGAAAACTTATATTTCGTCGGTTTCGTTGACAATTGCATCAAAGTGGGAAGAATAGCTCATGGAAGGAAATCATCTGTGGGAAGAAACTACGAATCAAGAAGCATGAGAGTGCCAATGGAAGCTTCAGATATCTTCAGTGCTGCGAGTTCAATTTCGGCAATGCAAGAAGTGCATTCAGACATATGGTCGTCCGATACGTTGCCGTAAATTCGATGTATGGAGGAGCTAATACTCGTACAAATCAGACAAAGCCTGCGATGTCTCCATTGTTTGAATTTCAACTGTCCGTAATTAAGATACGTGTGCCATCTTCTGCAACCCGGCCTATTTTCTACCCATCACTTTGCAATGCAGCTTGAGAGGACGACCAGAGCCTCCAACCTGGGCTAATTTCCGCCTATCTGTTTTGTTAAAGCGCGACAGAAAATGGATAAACAAACAGATAAACACACATCGGTCTTAATTATATTGTAGATTGATATAATGATAACACATATTTTTACCTGTACTTAAAATTCATTTAACTAGGTAATTAACTTTTCACCATCTCTTATCTAACCACAGAGCTAAAGCACTCAATGGCATGGTTCCATCCGTCCGTTCGCTTTCGGTATTAAGGGCGCGATTGATTGGGTGCAGAAATTAAACCTTCGAGTCTTGACTTGTCCGAAACTTTAGATATAAGATTTCGATTTGTGACCTTGAATCGTGTTACAGGTGGTAGAAGCAACACGATTACGCTGAGCAGGTTCTTAATAGGTTTACAAAACGGATGATTTCGAGAAGATTGGCTCCTGGAGTACAGGACTATGCTACTGAAATCCGAAATTTTTTCCTGGTATAAACAAAAGCAAAAATTGATGGCATGAGCACCAAAAAAATAGGTTCCATGGTCCATCATGTAGACAAAGATGAATTTCAAGCTTCTGCTTTTGCGCTGAAATGAAGGCACAGATCTATCGGGTAGCGTCGGTTCACTCTCTTCTAAGTGTGTTGGTCTAATTTCATAAAATTTCTTTCAGTCGGCGATCCCGCACTGTAGCTTTTTATTTCAATGTTTTTAAATAATTTGAGAGTAAATCCGTATACTCTCATAGGGGTGTCTATTTCCATAGATTGGAAAATGGTATAGCTGTGTTTCGCTTTAAGGGCAATCGATGGTAGGTATCTCTAATATTTAAGGCACTTGGACTAAAGAGTTCGAAGGAAACGGGCGGAAATTTGTATTTTCAATAACTTAGCTTACCATTAGGCCATGTTTTCAACAGCACGACAAGAACGACGATCACACTCGAGCATTACCTTTTTGACATCGGTAGCATTCTCGATTTGCTTGCACTCAAGCATCCGTTCCCAAATAGCAAGCGGAAACCCTAATGAAGTATTGGGTGGTGCTTTCGTGGTGTATCAACGACCGGACACTGTGCCCTCTGTTTCCTTACTTTGTTTGGAACTTTGGAATCTCAATGTCAGCTACACAGTAGTGGCCAACTTTGGCTGTAACGATGTCCAAAATGTACCAGTTTGCTTAGTACGCCAATGAAAGTTCCCCTTTAAATATTCTGTTAAATATTTTTTATTAATTAGAGAAACAGTTCGCGAATCGCACCAATAACTAATAAACGTTCAGCTCCATAGTTTCTTTTTAGACTAGCAACTATTGCACCAGTACTAACGATAAGCGTTTGTCTTATTTGCAGGGTGAAACTATTTCTTGGTTACCTCCTACCATTTTTGGAAGCGCCAGCATCGTTGCGGGTCTGCTAACACTGTTACTACCCGAGAGGTTATTTGACGTATACGGACTATGTCAACGACTCGATCTCCCACCCAGTGAACGCAGTCTCGGGTAACTTTTCCTTTTCTTTCAAAGCATACTTGACGGTCTCGACCTCCTTGCGCTCTAGTCGAGGAGCAGATTCCGGCGCATGAGGAACTGGCGACAGCAAACAGGCCCCGTGAAGCGGCGCGATGAGGGTGACGAGCAGCTGCTGGATTGCGCTGACAGGAGAGCAGGAGAGAAGAGCGAAGGATCTCTGAAGAATTCTACAATAGATGAGGAAATCGAAAACTAAAAGTAGATCCTTTTGGAGGTGGTAGCTTAATGCATGACTTGGGAGCCAAGACATACACTACTTGTCCAATATGTGCGCAGCTTCGTGTCTTCTGGCGGTGATCCATTCGAATTAAGATGTTTACTGTACCCATTAAATGATACAACATCTACCTGCATATACTATAGCAAAGTAAGTTGGATCTACGGGGCTGTACACAAACTGTGGCAATTTGTAAAATAGATAGTAACATCTTTACTGTCCAAAGTTATTAGGTAAGCGCATAAGTAATATTCTAGAACTTGTCAAAACATGGTTTAATATGAAATGAGATAACCCCTAATGTCTAAAAGCTTAAAAAGCAAAAATGATCGAAGAGAATCAGAGATCTTGGAAGGAGATTAACAAACTACGAAGGAATTTGTGGATTTGATAACTGCAATGTCCGTTCGAGGGGCAACAAATGAATTCGGAGGGCCATTTCTGGATTTACCATGTCACGTATAATTATAAGAGAAGTTATCAGGAGGGAAAGTTATAGAGAAACTGAATCTGACGCGTCGAAAAGTGTTTAATCGTTGTAGCACCTTTCAAAATTTACCAAAATTGTGTACTACTGTAATGGGCCTTGTTATCCGATCTACCCCTGCTTTATTCGCTCTGAATTACTTTCTAAAGAGGCAAATAAGACAGACTTTCAGTGCAGTTAGGACAAATAAAAACACAGCTGTTTATTTGTTTACTAGCTGGACCCGTGAAACTTTCACGGCTTTGCAAGGCCTTTCAGACAGACCGGTGAAACTTTCATATTTTAGTATGGTAACACCACACTTATTCTTCAACACAGGGACTCGATGTGTGATATATTAAGTCCATCCTCTTGGTTGATAATAATATCCATAATTCCCTGCAGTGGAGTAGCTAAGGGGGGATCGTGGGGACACACTCCCTCCCCAAAAAGTTATACGCACCCTTCACTGGAAATGAGGCCTTGAAAAAAAAGTACTGCTTAGGGCCTAGCTTTTGTGTGCCGCTGCCCCCCCCCCCCTCTCCCCTTGAATTTTACTAGGACTCCTAGAGCCCACCCCCACATGGAAATTTTCCAGGTCCCAACCCGTTCATTCAGAAGAGGCCAGGGGCATAAAAATTATTAAATAGACCTTGCCCAGCTGCACCGAACTGCTGACCTCAGCATATCATTGGACCCGTCATTATTATTATTAAAACTTCACGCTTGAGCTCCCACGGACAGGTAATACAACCCAAATGAAGCATTTGCAACACCGGGAAGCCCAAAACGCTGCTAAAGGAAGTCCAGCAAAAACCATTAACAGCCGACTTAAAAGCCTGCAGGCCAACACGACCAAAAGCCGATGCAGGCAACAAAGTCCAAACTTTAGCCGACCAGGGCACGAAGCACCGTGTCTTGACTAATCAAGCTGTATACTGTCGGAGGTTTCACTTTCTCACGCGAGGCGTGCGTCGTGCTCAGAGAGAGGTTTTTGGAACTCCCGTCCCTGAGAAGAATATTTATAGGCCTATAAGCTAGCAGCACCCGTGAAACGTTCACGGTCGGGCTTAAGGCGCTTCAGATAGATCAGTGTAAACCTGCGCATTGTACCATGGCAATTCCCCGTCAACATCACACACAACACCGAGATTCCATGTATGATATCTTATACGACCGGCCTTTTGCTGATAATAATTAGTGAAGCTGCCCCTGTCTAAGTGGACCCGTGGATTATATTTATAAGTCACTCTGTCTTACTGGACCCGTGGAATTCCTCTGGCAGTAAACCACGATACAAGATCCCCAAGATTTATTCTTATAAATTTCGGGCATATAATCAATTAAAAAGACCTGGCCTGCGGCCGAGAGATTAGTCACCAGCCGTATCACAGATACGCCAGCTTCCCAAACTCAATAAAGCGCAAAACAATGAACGACGAAAATCTCCAATATATTTGCCTCTCGCGTTAGCTGTAGCACAGATACCGGATTTCGCATGCAAGCCCAATTGCGAGTTGAACATATCATTCAGGCGTAACACACGAAGGAAGGAACCACGCTAATAATATTATAGATAAGTATCCATGATAACAGGGCTCCTTAAAACATAACAAAAAGACTATGCAGTATATCGTCCATGAAAAATTATGTAAAGTTGTAGTTTGTTCTGTGTAAAATTCTTAGGTCGATGGTGTGAGAAATTAAGAAACCGATGGCGCCATGAATTAGCTGCGGAACCAGCGAACGCAATTGCAATATCTTCACAAGCGCCTAAATAAAATATTCATGAGTAATACAACCTAGACATATAATATTTTGGACTCGAGTTTTTATAAAATGCAGCTTCAAGGGGCACAAAATGCATTTGTAGACAGTGTTATTCAACGCATATGTGATCAAACTGTGCTACTACCAGCATAGACAGCGTCACGCGGCTGGCGACCCGCCGCTCAGAAGGGTTACGAGCTAGATAACACTTGTGATACTCACGCGTGTCTCAGTGATGGAAGATCGGTACACGCGACAGGCTCTATATAGGCAGGGTAACCCTGGAGGTAGCGTGTGGTAACTGAACGTAGCACCTCGCGCTGATTGAGAGTTCGGTACAGGTGCCAGGCTCTATGGAGGCAGGGTAACCCTGGAGGTAGCGCGCGGTAACTGAACGTAGCACCTCGCGCTGATTGAGAGATCGGTACAGGTGCCAGGCTCTATGGAGGCAGGGTAACCCTGGAGGTAGCGCGCGGTTAACTGAGCGTAGCACCTCGCGCTGATTGTATCACGCCTCACGTGAATCAGGCAGGCACGTATATTACAAGGGTCCCTCTGACAGCTCTTACGAATAAATCAAAGTCAAATGTATAGACGACTACATGAAGAGAGATTTTCAGAAGTAGTCTTTACTGAAATACAGTCGACTCCGTTCAATGAGATCACGGGTTACAACCAACAGCCACACAAGCGACCAAATCTATTGACAGTCCCGGCTCTTTGGTCCATTTTTAGGGAATATCGTCGTACGAGTGACAAGAGCACTAAAATTAGGAGAGATGGTCTTCAGAGCAAATTAATCCATTTCAGAAGGGGTACCCTCACCAACCAGTGCTACATAAAATTTGCGTGCGTTTGCAAAATGTCCACCATTATTTTAAATATAAAATATCTTTGCTGTTATAATAGCTACAATACAAAACGTGGTGTCTATCAATATATTATTGAAGGCAAGGAATATGAAGGAGTTGAATCAGTCAGAGAGAACAGGAGGAACCCAGAGAGGAACATCATTCAACTTGCAAGAGAGGCCAATGTGGGTGACGCTACCATGCACAAAATTTTCACCAAAGATCAAGGTACCAGTCATACAAAAGTTCGACGACAATTCCTCTCCGAAGCCACAAGACTGAAGCGTTTTCTGAGAGCAAAACAAGACAGGCAGTGCGCCATCATTTGGACAGATGAGAAGATTTTTACATTGGGAAGGGCTCCCAACAACCAAAATGATAGAATAATGCCAATAATATTAAAAACAGCCCATGGGTGTGACTTTCGATGGACTGATGACCCTCTCATTTTGATTGAAGAGGGGTCAAAGTGAATTCCAGGGTTTATCTGGATCACCTGCAGACTCAGGTAGCCCCCTGGCTTACATACTGACTGTATTCCAGCAAGACGGGGCTCCCGCCCATACCGCCAAAATCGTTCACAGTTGGGCTAAAGAGCTTTGAAGCGTTTTTGGGTTAAAGAGATCTGACCACCGTCATAATCAGATCTCAACCCAACTGACTATTCCATATGGTCCATAGTGGAGACAAAGGCTTGCCGCACCAACCACACAAGTGTTCCCGCAGGCAAGGCTTCTCTGGTTGAGGCATGGGACAAAATGACTATTAATAAACTGAAACCGTGCGTACCGTTTGTGCTCAGTTCAAGGAGTGGCTACGCTGTGTAGTGGCTGCAAAGGGCGGCTATTTCGAATAAGATAATTTTATTTTTGTTCTTTGAAACTTTATCCTACATTGTACAATATGTTTCAAAACGCAACTGTTATTTGTTTGTTTTTGTCATTTTCCTGCGTCCAAGACTTTTGGTGAAGATATGTCCATCCGTATGTTTGTTTGATTGTCTGCGTCATTTTTCTCGATGCCATAACTCATAAAGCTATGAATGGATTTTGATGAAATTAACATGAGTTGTTAGGTATATAACAAAGAGTAGATGACCAAATTTTGGTAATGGTCCGTTAGTTGGTTCGTTCGTTTGTCACTGTTTTTAATTTTATGCTTGTTAGCACAATAACTCAAAAAATAATAAATGGATTTTTATGAAATCTATAGGAGTTGTTAGTAATAGTAAAAGATATAAATGATCAAATTTTGGTGCAGATCGGTTGGTTCGTTTGTATGTTTGACTCATATTTGTCATAACGTTTGTTGACAGTATAACTCAAAAAGTAATGAACGGATTTTCAAAAAATCGAACAAGCTGTTATTAATAGAAAAAGGCACAAATGATGAGATTTTGGAATTTATGCAAAGAAAATTATGGTTTCAGAGCCAATTTGAATTTTTGCTACCGTTGGCTCACTTGGCGGAGGTATGCGCTCTCAGATCGAGTGCTCTAGTTTGTACATGCAAATGTGATGGGCACAATATGAACNATGCAAAGAAAATTATGGTTTCAGAGCCAATTTGAATTTTTGCTACCGTTGGCTCACTTGGCGGAGGTATGCGCTCTCAGATCGAGTGCTCTAGTTTGTACATGCAAATGTGATGGGCACAATATGAACAAGCTTTTCAAACATCAATTTCTTAAAAATGTATTAAATTACATTCCAAAGATTGTCATATTTTAAGAATTCTCCACACATAAACAAGAAAGACCCCCGGCTGTGGCAGACTGGAAAGCCGGGGTTGGGGTAGGTGATCCGAGTTTACCAGGGCCGGGACCGGGTTGCTCCAAACTGGCTGGTTCATCCAAGGCTGGGGCCCCGGTAGGTCTAGAATTATAATTCAAACCAATTATTATGTTGGCTATAAAAACCGTTATATTTGTTATTAGAAACCATTCACCGCAACCGAAAAATCTCTGCTCTTTGCATCATTCTAACTTCTATAAGACATAGCAACTAATTTACTAAATTTAGGACAGTGAAAATGATGTCGTTAAACATTGGCGGTTGTAACTTCAAAAGTGAGCGGACCAGATTCATTTGTGATGCAGTACATGCAGATGGGTGTTATCATAATTCTAAGGAAATGGGTGCAATTCTACCGAGACATAATCTCTTAATTATTAAAAAAAAACAAAGCTAACCATGAATTTGATAGTGTATCTACATCGTGTACTGCATCTGTCGCTCACTATGGCGCATTCACTGGTCTGTTTATAGCTGAGCCCTAGGTTATGACTACCCGCACATACAGGGCGTAGTTTCAAACTAATAATTTTGGTCATGCGACAAATAATGACACCTCTAATCCTGGTGTATAATGTCATCCCGTCTGAAGTCAGTGATTGGATTTTGTTTACTACTGAACTGAACTGTAAGTGACTACAAAGATAGTATCATCTATGAGCTTCTTTTAACACCTCATAGAAGAGCAAAATTTCCGTGACGAAAGGGTTAGAGTTCTTCAAAATTTTGTCTCCTTGCTGATTTCGAGCTCGGAGGTCCTACACTATAATATTTGTTGACTTAAAGCTTATAAACTGGCGGCGCTGGCAGCAATCTTTGTAATAACATCAATATATCGATAACTTTTTCAATCCTTAGATTGATGACACTTTTTATAATTCCAATCATAAATAAATTATAATAAGTAAAATTACTCACAAGCGACACCGAACCAATTCAATACGTGATTTGCGCCCATCGCGCCGCGCCATCAGCGTTGCCATTTCTTCATCTAAGAAATTTCCCTATTTCGACTTCGAGACATCTAATTAATTGTTGAGCTAGTAAGTCTATAAGGAAATGAGCCTTTCTTCTCTTTAAATCGTTAGAATACAAGCGAACAGAAAAGAGGGAAGCTGCGGGCACATAATAGGCAAAACAGTGTAGATGTGCTAGACGCGCTATTTTGCAACTTAAGATGGGTTCACACGACAGTGCAATGGATGGATTCTCTCACCTCAGCATCAGGAAGTACATTGTTGTGTACGTTGCAGCAGAATAAATCTGTGCAGCATTCACAGTTCTCATGCAGCCCAAACTTTAAAGAGATTTCTGAAACTGTACTAGCGAATCTTGCTAAGCTAATTGACGTGGCGGCTAACATTTTTACAACGCTTTACAATATATACATATTTTGGTAGAAATGAAACAAATTATTCGAAGCTTTGAGCTGACAGAACCCGTACGAGTCCACATCGCATGGCGAATTGGTTCGATTCCCTTGAAATACCACCAATGAGCCTCTGTACCGTTAGGTTGTTGAGTGTCGAGTGCTCCACTACAGATCATAGAATCAGAAAGCTTTAGCTTTGTCTCGAAAGCAGTAAACTAATTAGGTGTTGAGCAGCGTGCCCGTCTGGCAGTAAACTCGACTCTAAGTTACCGTGGCCAGCACCCACAGCGTAGTTTGCTTAATAGGGAAAGCGTAGACTCGAGCATTGGGAGGCAAAAGAAGAGATTTTTATACGACACAGTTCAACCCAATGGGTGTAAACTCAAGTGGTGATGAACATAAAAATTGTGAGAGTGCATACCTCCCCCGTAAGCAAGGCAGCGTAAACGAAAAACTCTATTGAGACCTATTTATCATCAGTAAAGTTTGATCATTTGTGCTTCATGGCAGTATTAACAGATTCTGTATTTTTCTTGAAGATTCGTGTGTATATATCTTTTCGAGTTATGTTCTGACAAACGTTAGTCAGGCCAGCATAGGATCAACTGATAATCACCAAAATTTTACCATTTGTGTCTTTACATATTTCTAACATTTCCTGCGAATTTCATATAGATAAGTCCATAATTTCTAGAGTTATGCCACCACTCGAAAAAGGGACAAGCAACAAACAAACAAACGGTTTAACGAATCTTAGCTAAAGATCTTCTGATCTTCCTAACTTGCGTAGCAAACCCTGTAAATTTCGCAAAAATCCATCTATAACTCTCAAGTTATTTTGGTGATAAACCAAAAGCAGACAAACCAGTCAGACAAGTAGACAAACTAGAAGAAAACACAACCTTTTTGGCAGAAGTAATAACTGCCATGAACTTCAATCGAAATTCTACTGTTGACATACTGGCATTGATAATTTCATGACCACTGATCATTCAGCCAGGTTAACAAATGATTACCATGGTAGGGAACAAATTATTTATTGAATTTTGCGATCCGTTCTACTGTTTGTTGATTTGTTTATTGGCCTGCCTTTGTTTCTTGGAAATATAACTCAAAAATTTACGGAGGGATTTTATGCAATTTCTACGAATTATTAGATATGTTATGATGAGTAAATGATGACATTTTATTGGTTATCTGTTTATCCGTTTGTCCCTATGTTTGAATTTATATTGATCAGAAACGTAATTTAAAAAGTTATGAACAGATTTTAATAAAATTTGCATTAGTAGTTAGAAATGTTGAAATGTCCCAATGACTAAGTTTTGGTGATGACAGCTCCGTCCGTTTGTGTGTTGGACTAAAGTTTGTCGTAGAATTTGTCACAACATAACTCAAAAGTTACGGACGAATCTTTCAGAAAATTACAGAAACTGTTATTTCAGTCAAGAGGCACAAATAACCGAATTTTTGTGATGATAAAAAATCTTATGGTCAATACCAATTTGAATAGTTTCTAACATTACCTTACTTAGCGGAATTATGCGCTCTCAGAGTGCTCCAGCTTTACATAAAATTGTTTAGTGAGACGTAATTGAAAGAGATGAGGGCCAATAGTTGATATACAGGAGTCATCGGTAGTAACACTAAAAATTTAATGATAAATGTTCGAGAAAATAGGCGATCTACTTTTTCATTGCAAATTCGAGCAGTTTAGTGCACTGATCTACTTCGAGTAGAGCCCAATAATTGTCTTAAAATTAATCCCATATTATCTTCCATCAAATAGAAAAATTTGTTGCGGAAAGTCATCGAAATTTATGCATTCATAAAACGTTTTGGCATAGCTACAGCATTATAGCAACCAGTGCATGTGTTACATAGCCTATTTTTATAGTGATCTATATTCCTATTTCCAGTCATGACCGACAAAAAGGAGAGTATCATTACGTTTTTATTTAGGCGTTCGCTAGAGACTAAATGCAATTGGAATGATCTGGAATGATCGGTACTTTAATTTGATAAACAATTTTTGCAAAAAATATATCTATAATCTTCCAAATATATTTTGGGGAACGTGTGGCGTCCGTTTTACGCTCGTGCAGAAACCCAGTAAAATTTATAATTTTACATTCGTCCTTTCCTACTATTTAAATGATGTTCCTATCGCTGATATGAGTCGTGCAGAATATTGATTTTATAGCCTTTGTTACCGATATAAACGTGCGCTTCATTCGCGTCTCTGTGAACAAACTTTCGAAGCTAATTTTTAGAATAAAAAAATTACTTTCTTAATATTAAAATATACGTGCATCCGAAAAGTATGTTCATACTTTAATTGCCAAAAATTTGTGTATACATATTTTAAAAATCATGATACCGCTCCAGTAACATAACTTTCTCTTTGCCGACAGCTCATTTCACGCATTTTTCGCAAATTTTGAAAATGTAACGAGGAACGAGTAACGGCAATTTCCGTTACTTTTGATACAGTCTACCCGGGCGTTACCGTTACTCGTTACGTTTCAAAAATTGCTAAGGCGATACGGTTACTCTTTACAAAAAGTAACGCCCGTTACTTAAGCCCATCTCTGGCTGAAACGCATTTTTCAGTAGTAAGGTGACGCAATGCTGCACCCATATATTTATCATATACAAATGTTTCATATCTTAGGTAAATTTTAACTTATAAGCGTTGAGTTATTCATACTCCGTCACTTTTCAACGGTGTATAGATATCGTGGATGCTCTGCATGCATGGGGAACATCATATGTTTACAACGTACGATGAACAAAATAATGTTGACGAGTGGATTTGTGGGATTCTTCTCGCTTGACGGCTTCACATCCGCTCAGTATCGAAACTTTTTTTCTCTGAAATGTAGAAAATACATGGCTTATTGCAGCCCGATCAGCAACGTTCAAAGTAATAGCTCAGATTCAGTATTGTGGATACGGTAGGCTAGCATATAGAGGTACAATGGTTTTTGCTGAGCAAAAAGTGTTTCATCGACCATTGAATGAAATTTGGGAGAATAGCTGAAGCAACGAAATGATCTGTGGGAAGAAACTGCGAATCAAGATGCATGCGAGTGCCAATGGAAGCTTCAGACATCTTCAGTGCTGCCATTTCAAATTCGGCAATGCAGTAAGTGCATTTAGACATAAAGTCGCCCTATACTTTGCCATAGATTCGATGTATGGAGAGCTAATACTCGTAGAAATCAGACTAAGCCTGCGATGTCTTCACTGTTTGAATTTCAACTGGCCCTGATTAAGATTCGTTTGCCATCTTCTGCAACCCGGCTCATTTTCTACTTAACAGTTTGCAATTGAACTTGAGAGGACGACCGAAGCCTCCAACCTGGGCTAATTTCCACCTATCATTTTTTACAGCGTGACAGAAAATGAATAAAATGATAAATAAACAAACAGATAAATACACATCGGTCTTTATTATATTGTAGATTTTGATAGGAACAGCTTATCCTCAAAATATTTAAAGCCTGATAAACCGATAAAAATGGAATCAGCGCGCAGCAATCTGCTTGTCGAATCAAAGATGGCGTCTGTGTTCTTAGTACAACATTTCAGCTCCACTAGTTTTCTCCTGTAAAACGGCAATACGGTGATTTTGATCGTTAAAGTGACGATAGATAGCACAAAACATTCAGTTGCTGAGTACTCTGTACGTTGATTAAAAACCCGAAACCGACGAGTAAACAAGCAATAAAATTCATTAAACTAATGTTACAATTGCTTCTTTCATGCAACTTCTAAAAACATTACCCAAGGATATTGCCTCTGCAAAAACGTTTCTTCCGCTACGTGTGCCTTGAAATATGGAGCCAAACTTGACGATCTGACAATTTTATCTGTTGGAAATCAGCGAAGATATCGCTTGTCTGCGCACTGCTTAACAGTTCCTGTAATTTCATAATGATCCATTCAGATCTTTTTGAGTGTTTGTGCTTACAAACATAAAATCAAAGAAACGTCACGCAAACGAACGACAAAAAAACAGATCATCAGAAAACTTTGGTCATTTACTCATCGGGCTATACCTAACAACTCCTATACATTTTATGAAAATCCGTCCGAAACTTTTTCAGTTATGAAAAGCAGAGAAAAGAGGCAGACAAACAAACATGCAGACGAACGGATCTTTACTAAAAGTTAATCATCTTGTTAGTATTAACATGCCTCACAATCAATGTAAATTCTGTGAAGATCCATCCATAACTTTTATGTAATGTTGGAGACGGATGAAAAGACAGACAAACACGACAAAAACATAACATCCTTGGCGGAAGTATTAAATGAAATTAAATGGTTAAAATGACTAAAATAATGCTTCTAACAAAAACGACGTATGTATTTCATCGCTAACATTTCCATTACTTAAGCATAAAGTCTAATACTTTTCCTGTTACTTAACCATTCACAAAGTAAATTTTACTTAGTGGAACAAACCTTTCTTTCAGATACACGATATGTTCAGACCTCGTATTCAACTGTGTATCAATACCGTGAAAACTACTCGAATTGTACAGCCCTTCAGTTGTATTATTTCTATAACCTTTCGAACCTAAATCAAGGTCTGCTTATAACGAGTGCGACGCAAATCGAGGCTTAAGTAAATGACGCAGTCAGACTATCTGAACGTAAATATGGACACAAATTGTATCTAAATAGCAAAGAATTACAAAGATCTGCACACCTGAGGTGAGTCGTAATGGATCCCAGCGACACTATAGTTCTGTTTACACGGTGCAACTCCTGGTGCGTGCTGCGTAACTCACGCTTTCCTCAACGTCTCCGTCTCTGGGCGGGAAGTTTTCCACTCTGAGACCTCCCCTTGCGAGGCTTGATATTGTCCATCAGTTCCAATGTGCTGGTCATTCTCACAGGCTTTGACGGTTTCAACTTCTAATGCACGAATTTAAAGTGAAATCGCAGAGCAAACCTTTTGATTTTATGACTAAATCCAAAATTTCGGGAACTTTGGGAAAACAGGACAATAAATCAAATCAAAATCAGATCAAATAACTTTTCGTAAGAACACAATAGGTTCACAAATACGCTA
>LQNS02000138.1:5233685-5251493 GCA_001587735.2 Parhyale hawaiensis
AATGGCTGCACCACTGCCTCTGTTAGTTTTTTTTCCATCTTGCCTGAATAATTTATAGGAGGGAATGCTGAGATATGAGCTAGGGGTGCTACTTTCAAACCAGGTCTCTGAAAGGCAGAGCAAAAGGTTCAAATTTTCTCAACCAAAAAGGTGCACGATTGCAGCAGCACTAAGCGGGAAATTCGATCTCTTTCATCCCTGTTTGTGACAAGAATCATTCAGAAATAATGCGTCGCCTGATACCACATGTCCTGAAATGCATCTGAGAGGAACCATTCGGTTGGCTCCCACTGGCCGCCAGAGGCACACCCTCGCGGCTACAGTTGCGCCGCTACGCGATCGGGAGGCAGTTGTCCTCCTATGGAGGTATCTGTCCTCTACGGCACGCGTAGATATCCTACGGTTGGTAAATGTTTTCACTTACCTCAGTTTAACCTGAGGTAGTGCTTCTAACTCAACCCAACTCGTCTGAGCTGACGTCCGTCGCTTACTCCTGTCTTTCGTTACGCAGTACGTCTACCTTACGTCTCGCTAACCTTTCCTGCTATTTTTATTTCACCACTAAACCACGAATTTATTCAGTCAGCAAAGAATTCGCACTTGTGTCTTGATAAAGACGTAGAAATATTACGGTACTTCTTGTATGCAGTGTTCTCCTATGTATGTATTTGCACACTTTTTCTAAGCTCTGTTTCCCACAGTTTACAGGTAATTTATCCCTTTCTAATCTTAAGCATTTCAATTTTTGTCGGCACTTTTCGATTTTTTCTCACTATTTTGGGACCCGTGGATGCTGATCAATAGCCAATAAATGTTCTCTTTTGTTTAATACGGTAGCTAAATAATAAAAAAAAAACTGACTCGATCAATTTCTTCTCTCGCAGCAGGGTAATCTTCTGTTCTCAAGCTGTCATGATGTTTGCTCAGAGATCGCACCGTTGTGGCGGAATTCCAACGGTAACGGCAAACAATGATACAGATTCTAACGCGCTTACACATAACAGCTCAGGTGCATAAATATAATTATTAGAAACACCTTGCCCTGTTGCCTCCGATTGATGATCCCCATTGTTGCACAGATACCCTCATCAGCTTCATAATACTGCCTGATTAACATAATTTTGAAGATTTCACCGACTTTATTTCAAGTTATTTGACCGATAACAGCCGCTCAGTCTCTAATTTCCTTCTATCTGTTACTGATGAACAGCGTGACACAAAAGTTAGGTACATACGTAGGTAGGTAGTAGCGTATTCATATATAGACTATAGCCGCGCCCGTGGAAATTCCACGGTTAGTGAATGTTTTCACTTACCTTATTGAACCTGGGATAGCCCTCATATCTTAACCCACCCTGTCTCAACTATCGTCCGTTGCTTAGCCCAGTCTATTTATCGTTAAGCAGTCCGTCTACCTTACATCTCGTCTAACCTTTCTAGTATTTCGATTTCACCACTGAATTACGCATTAGTTCTGTCAGTAATGAATTCACACTAGTGTCTTGATAAAGACAAAGAAACACGACGGTACATCTTGCAATGTTCTCTTATGCCTTTGCACACCTTTTCTAAGCTCTGTTTTCCACAGTGTACACATCATGTTGCCCGCTATAATGTTCCACGTCTCGATTTTTTGTCGGCGGATCCGATTTTTTCTCATTATTTCGGAACCCGTGGATACTGGTCAGCAGCCCATCACTGCTCTGCTGTGTTTAATGCGATAGCTGTGTATAATAAGAGAAAACAGGTTCAGTTTATTTCGTCACTCACAACAGAGTAGCTGTCATTCCATTTGCTCAGACATCGCACTGTAGTGGCGGATGTTTTCTCAGCAGCACAGTCGCTTCAAAAAAAAAAAAAAAAACAGAGCAGAGATACCCAACACTACCCGCTTGTTTTCCCGCAGGAGCGTATCATGGCTGCGCATGTGGCTCTAATAGCAATATCATTCCCTGCCAGCAAAGCGACTATTATGTTGAAAAAACATGTGAAGTTGAATATATGAAACGGTTGAAATGATTCACATTTTAAGTCAAATCTCTAATTTTTGTCTTTTTGTGAAGAGCGTTACACAAAAGGTAGGTAGGTGAGTAGGTAGGTACTAGCATATCCTTATATAATAAAACGCTCTGGGCTTTTATTACCTCCGCCAAGGTTATGTTTTCCTCGTGTTTGTTTGTCTGTCTATTTGTCTGTCTGTCACCAAGATAACTCAAAAACTTATGAACCGATTTGGCTGAAATTTACAGGGATTGTTAGATATGTTAGGAAGAACAGATGATTAACTTTTGGTAAAGAAATGTCCATCTGTTTGTTTGGTTGTTTGTCTGCCTCATTTTTCTTGATGCCATAACTCAAAAAGTTAGGGATGGATTTTGATGAAATTAACATGACTTGTTAGTTATATAACAAAGAGTATATGACCAAATTTTGGTAATGATCCATTTGTTCGTTCGTTCGTTTGTCACTGTTTTTAATTTTATGCTTGATAGCACAATAACTCAAAAAATAATGAATGGATCTTTATGAAATTTATAGGGGTTGTTAGTAATGTTAAAAGACATAAATGATCAAGTTTTGGTGCAGATCGGTTAGTTCGTTTGTATGTTTGACTCATGTTTGTCATAACGTTTGTTAACACTATAACAAAAAAGTTATGAACGGATCTTTAAGAAAATTGAACAAGCTATTATTAATGTAAAAAGGCACAAATGATTAGATTTTGGAGCTAATACAAAGAATATTATGGTTTCAGAACCAATTTGAGTTTTTTCTACCGTTGCCTCACTTGGCGGAGGTATGCGCTCTCAGAGTGCTCTAGTTTATTTATATGTATTCATTTATTAATTTATTTCGTGTGCGCTTTGAAAGAAATAGGCGAAAAACAAGCCAGGTTGCAGATTTTGTAAATCGATGACCAGGTTGCAGAAGATGGCGTAAGCTGATAGCCTTTTCCTTATCCCTTTATCTGAAGACACTTCTTGCTTGAAACACTTCTTGAAATCGGGACAAAGTGTATGCAGCTTCTGGAGTTCGATTTTATAATTTTCTTCTTTCAGATCACGACGTATAAAGTCGCCAAAGATAACTGACGGAGCACTCACGAGATGATGATTCTTCACGGTTGATAGACAACTACTTCTTCTAGTTTATAAACTGCCTTTCTATTCTTCTACCGCAGTATTATTCCCGTTCAAAGTGGGTCACTGAAGTAGATCTTGCTATTCCTTGTATTTCTCTCCATTATCATGTGCTCCTCCAGCTCCATACCACGCATATCATCGCTCACCCTGTCGTTCTCTGAAGGTGCAAATTTAATTTCATAGCCCGAAATTTCAGAATTTCAGTGAAGCAGATATTTAAGTTCGCAAGACCGTATCTTGGCTAGGGAGCGCTGACATACATACAAGCTGGCTGGAGTTACATTCAAGTTTATTGCAGCGTTTTACTTAAGATTTATTTCTGCCTCTCACTATGGATGACGAACGCCTAATCAAAAAGGAAGATAGGGAACCTTTAAGTAGCACGAGGCTACTACAGTCTCAAGATCGAAGACGTGCTACGAATGCATGGAGAGAGATGAATTATCTATACGATACTCATACAGTCAAGAAAGACTTGAAGCAGAGAGGTTACAGAAGTGAATGAGGGCTGCTGATAAGCGTGAGCAGGGATATGAGAAAACAACAAGTCAGAGAAACAAAGTCCTAAGCTTGAAAACACGATAAAGGATCAATGAAGAAAATGATGCTGATGAGAGAAGATTCCGCAACGGCCTACATTAATAAAAAACATCGATTATTGCGTGATTTTTTCACGCGCTGGTCTACTAGCTAATATATAGACTAGCTGCACCCGTGGAAATTCCACGGTTAGCGAATATTTTCACTTACCTTATTTAACCTGAGGTGACGCTCATATCTAAACCACCCCGTCTGAACTAACATCCGCCGCTCAACCCAGGCTGTCCTCATGCAGTCCATCTACTTTACGTCTCGTCTAACTTTTCCTAGAATTTCGCTTTCATCCTTGAATCACGCAATTATTCTGTCACCAAGGAATTTGCACTTGTGTTTTGATACAGGCGTAGAAATACGACAGTACACCTTACAATATTCTCTTACAGTATGTATTGCACGCCTTTTCTAAGCTCTGTTTTTGACAGTTTACAATTAATTTAGCCGTCCATCTGGCTGCACGTTCCAAATTTTTGTCGGTTCGAACTTTTCTCGCTATTACGGACCCGCGACAACTGATCAATAGCCCATAATTTTTCTGCTTTGTTTATTGTGTTAACTACATAGTAGCGAATAGAAAACAAATTCTATCAATTTCTCCACTCGCAACAGGGTCATCTTCTGTGCTCAAGATGTCATTGTGTTTGCTCAGCCAGCGCAATCGCTTTAAAGAAGACTTCAGAGCAAAAAAGCCCATCACTACCCTTTCTATTTGCCCGTGCCGTATCATGGCTACGCAACTGACCTTATTAGAAATGTCATCCGCTGCCAGCAAAGCGAATTGAATGTTGAGAAAAAATGAAAAGCCGTCGGTAGATATGATACGGATGAAATGATTCCCATTTGAATTCAAATCGATAATTTCCCCTTTATCTATTATAGAAGAGCGTGACACAACAGGTAGGTAGGTAGGTAGGTACGCAGTAGCATATTTATATACTGTATAATATTAATAATTACAATAGCTTGAGCACTCTGAGAGCGCGTACCTCCGCCAGAAAGGCAACGGTAACGAATATCTGTATTATCATGCTGCTTGAGGCTCCATCAGTGCGGGTGTCCGCACTTTACACTTTTCACTGTTAGATAGCGGCAACTTCAACCTGCAAAAAGCTCTAGGAGCTTTCATAGAAGCTCTGCTTTTCGCTGGAACGAAGTTCAACCCTAGCAATCTTTTATAGCACTCCTTGAGAAAAATTCGGTCACTTTCAAAGCAAACACATGAAGACTATTTCACTCGTATCTTATTTACCGCTTTTAATTTCTTTCCTATTTTATGTTCGCTTTGCTTGTAGCGCTCGACGTTCTTAAATAGGACCAGCCAGATACGCAGATACGATACGCTGTAGGAGAATAGAACGGGAAGTGTTGGACACATCGGCTCTAAAGTTATGGAGAAGGCCTGAACACTCTTTCGGCGAATGCGCACATGGCTGAGTCACGTGACGGGAGCTGCCGTTTTTGGCCCCCGAAACTTGCTGAACTGCTCTCATGCAGTGGGGCGAAGGCCGTGGTCGGCACGTACAAAGGATGATGCCGACAGGAAGTTCTTCAAAATTAAAAAAAAAAATATTTGTCTGAAGATTGATGTCGCAGTGCTCACATTGTAAATTTCATCATAAGTTGGTATACAGGATAGAAGTTTCCTTTACATACTTCCATGCGCTAGGCTATAAAAATTTGAGCTCAGGACTCCATCCAATCCAGGCTGCGTGAGGCAATGCCACTCTTCGATTGGATATACCACTCAGGAAAAAGCTTACTCGAAACGCTCCTCTAGGGGAGAGGCTGCGCTCCTCCCATTACAACCTTCTTGCTTTCAAGCGAATGTGGAATATCTCAGGAAATACAATGGCATGTTGAGAACAGAGGTTTAGAATGATCTGAGTCTATCTATCGTATTAAAATGAGCGGGAAAATGGTGGGCTGCTGATCAATATCCACGGCTCCCGTAGTCGTACAACAAAATTCGGACACGCTCACAAGAAAATTAAAAACACGTAAAATTACGATCGGTTAAATCATCTGTAAGCAGTGGAAAACAGAGCTTAGAAAGGCATGCATCACAAATAGGAGAACAATGCAAGAAGTACCGTTGTATGCAAGATTCACAAGTGAGAGAGGCTAGAGTCCGCTAGGCGAGGTGTGTCAAGGTAGACGGGGTAGGTTACGTTAAGGAAGCACTACCTTATGTCAAACGAAAGTAGGAGAAAGCATTAATTAACCTTGGAATTTACACGGGACCCACTGGTACAAATTAATTGTGAAACAACTATATTGTTTACACATATCAACAGTCTTGTTGGAGTTCTTTTTTTTTTGTGGCAGGATGACATAGTTTAGTATCATACGCAAATTTACTGATTTTACGACGGATGTTAAGATCGAGATTATTGATGTAAATTGAGAACAAGCGGGCCAAGCACGCTACCTTGTGGAATCTCTGATGATACCTGCGTCCAGGCGCTCGTCTTTTTTTCAAGCTTCACTCGCTGCTGCCGACCCGTAAGCCATGCCCTGATCCATCGGAAACCGTCTCCCTGGATGCCATGGGCTTCCAATTTTTTCATTAGCCGTTGATGAGGGACTTTGTTAAAAGCCTTTTGGAAGTCTAGATACACAAGGTCTACACCATTTTGTTCATCTTTAATATCTGTAACTTTTGAGAAAAAGACCAGTAGGTTTGTTAAGCAGCTCCTTCCATTACGAAAGCCATGCTGAGGTCGGATATGAGCTGATGCATCATCAGGTGATTCGTGATGCGCTTTTTCAAGAGGCGTTCGATAGTTTTGCTGACAAACGATGTAAGACAGATTGGTCGATAGTTGCTGGGGCTTTTCTAATCCCCCTTCTTATGAATCGGTATCACAATAGCTAGTTTCCAATCCTGCAGAACTTCTCCTGTTCTTAGAGACTGATTAAATATTTCGAGCAGTGGCTTCACAATGACTGGAGCCATTTCTCCTAGTACACGGGGAGCAAGATTATCTAGGGCAGTGGATTTGTTAAACATTTTGGGGGGTTAGCTCATGAAGGATCTCAATCTCCGTGAAAACACATGTGTGCATGGGAGCAACTTGCATCGGTGCTGGTTCAGGGATATTCGCAACATTTTCAATAGTAAATACAGAGGTGAAATAGTCGTTCAATATTGTGACTTTGTCTCTTAGGTCATTGGCGATTTCACCGTCAGGTCTTTTGAGCGAACTGACTATCTCTGATTTATTGACCATAGCCAAGATTTTAGCTAGCTTTGAGTTTCAGCATCAAATAGTATAGTTAACAGTTCAATGCTGTGTATTGATAACTTTCATTCTAAACTAGAGCACCCTGAGAGTGCATGAATCCCCCCTAAGCAAGGCAGCGTAGACGAAAAACTCAATTGAGACCTATTTATCATCAGTAAAGTTTGATCATTTGTGCTTCATGACAGTATTAACAGATTCTGTATTTTTCTTGAAGATTCGTGTGTATCTTTTCGAGTTATGTTCTGACAAACGTTAGGCAGACCAGCATAGGATCAACTGATAATCACCAAAATTTTACCATTTGTGTCTTTACATATTTCTAACAATTCCTGCGAATTTCATATAGATAAGTCCATAAATTCTAGAGTTATGTTAAAGTTATGCCACCACTCGAAAAAGGGGCAAGCAACAAACAAACAAACAAACAAACAAACAAACAAACGGTTTAACGAATCTTAGCTATAGATCTTCTGTTCTTCCTAACTTGCGTAACAAACCCTGTAAATTTCGCGAAAATCCATCTATAAATCTTAAGTTATTTTGGTGATAAACCAACAAGCAGACAAACCAGTCAGACAAGTAGACAAACTAGAAAAAACACAACCTTTTTGGCAGAAGTAATAACTGCCATGAACTTCAACCGAAATTCTACCGTTGAAATACTTGCATTGATAATTTTGTGACCACTGATCATTCAGCCAGGTTAACAAATGATTACCATGGTAGGGAACAAATTATTTATTGAATTTTGTGATCCGTTCTACTGTTCGTTGATTTGTTTATTGGCCTGCCTTTGTTTCTTGGAAATATAACTCAAAAATTTACGGAGGGATTTTATGCAATTTCTATGAATTTTTAGATATGTTATGATGAGTAAATGATCACATTTTATTGGTTAAGTGTTTATCCATTTGTCCCTATGTTTGAATTTATATTGATCAGAAACGTAATTTAAAAAGTTATGAACAGATTTTAATAAAATTTGCATTAGTAGTTAGAAATGTTGAAATGTCCCAATGACTAAGTTTTTGGCGATGACAGCTCCGTCCGTTTGTGTGTTTGACTAAAGTTTGTTATAGAATTTGTCACAACATAACTCAAAAGTTACGGACGAATCTTTAAGAAAATTACAGAAACTGTTATTTCAGTCAAGAGGCACAAATAACCGAATTTTTGTGTTGATAAAAAATCTTATGGTCAATACCAATTTGAATAGTTTCTAACATTACCTTACTTAGTGGAAGTTTGCGCTCTCAGAGTGCTCCAGCTTTACATAAAATTGTTTAATGAGACGTAATTGAAAAAGATGAGGGCAAATAGTTGATACATATACGTGAGTCATCGGTAGTAACACTAAAAATTAATGATAAATATTCGAGAAAATAGGCGTTCTACTTTTTCATTGCAAATTCGAGCAGTTTAGTGCACTGAATAGAGCCCAATAATTGTCTAAAAATCAATCCCATATTATCTTCCATCAAATAGAAAAATTTGTTGCGGAAAGTCATCGAAATTTATTCATTCATAAAACGTTTTGGCATAGCTACAGCATTATAGCAACCAGTGCATGTGTTACATATTTTTATAGTGATCTATATTCCTATTTCCTGTCATGACCGACAAAGAGGCGAGTATCATTATATTTTTATTTAGGGTTTCGCTAGAGACTTAATGCAATTGGAATGAGCTGGAATGATCGGTACTTTAATTTGATAAACAATTTTTGCAAAAAATATATGTATAATCTTCCAAATATATTTTGGGGAACGTGTGGCGTCAGTTTTACGCTCGTGTAGAAACCCAGTAAAATTTATACTTTTACGTACGTCCTTTCCTACTATTTAAATGATGTTCCTATCGCTGATATGAGTCGTGCAGAATATTGATTTTATAGCCTTTGTTGCCGATATAAACGTGCGCTTCATTCGCGTCTCTGTGAACAAACTTTCGAAGCTAATTTTTAGAATAAAAAAAAAATTACTTTCTTAATATTAAAATATATGTGTATCCGAAAAGTATGTTCATACTTTAATTGCCAAAAATTTGTGTATTTTTTAAAAATTATGATACCACTCCAGTAACATAACTTTCTCTTTGCCGACAGCTCATCTCACGCATTTATCGCAAATTTTGAAAATGTAACGAGGAACGAGTAACGGCAATTTCCGTTACTTTTGATACAGTCTACCCGGGCGTTACCGTTACTCGTTACGTTTCAAAAATTGCTAAGGCGATACCGTTACTCTCTACAAAAAGTAACGCCCGTTACTTAAGCCGTTACAGTAACTAGTTACATGCCCATCTCTGGCTGAAACGCATTTTTCAGTAGTAAGGTGACGCAATGCTGCACCCATGTATTTATCATATACAAATGTTTCATATCTTAGGTAAATTTTAACTTATCAGCGAACTCAATAAGTATGAGGCAGTGAAAAGTTGCCACATATCTATAGCACCTACGAGACGTACGTACCCCTTGTAGTATACAAATGTTGCATGCTACTTGTTTTATTACAACTGCCCACCTAAGCACTCTAAGAAGAGCGTTGACGGCTTCACATCCGCTCAGTATCAAAACTTTTTTTTTCTCTGAAATGGAGAAAATACATGGCTTCTTGCAGCCCGATCAGCAACGCTCAAAGTAATAGCTCAGAGTCGGTATTGTGGATACGGTAGGCTAGCCTATAGAGGTCCAATGGTTTTTGCTTAGCGAAAAGTGTTTCATCGACCATTGAATGAAATTTGGGAGAATAGCTGAAGCAACGAAATCATCTGTGGGAAGAAACTGCGAATCAAGATGCATGCGAGTGTCAATGGAAGCTTCAGATATCTTCAGTGCTGCGATTTCAAATTCGGCAATGCAATAATTGCATTTAGACATAAGGTCGCCCGATACTTAGCCAAAGATTCGATGTATGGAGAAGCTAATACTCGTACAAATCAGACTAAGCCTGTGACGTCTTCACTGTTTGAATTTCAACTGGCCCTGATTAAGATTCGTTTGCCATCTTCTGCAACCCGGCTTATTTTCTACTTAAGTTTTCAATTGAACTTGAGGGGACGACCGAAGCCTCCAACCTGGGCTAATTTCCACCTATCATTTATTACAGCGTGACAGAAAATAAATAAACCGATAAATAAACAAACAGATAAATACACATCGGTCTTTATTATATAGTAGATTTTGATAGGAACAGCTTATCCTCAAAATATTTATAGCCTGATAAACCAATAGAAGTGGAATCAGCGCGCAGCAATCTGCTTGTCGAATCAAAGATGGCGTCTGTGTTCTTAGTACAACATTTTCAGCTCAACTAGTTTTCTTGTGTAAAACGGCAATACGGTGATTCTGATCGTTAAAGTGACGGTAGATAGCACAAAACATTCAGTTGCTGAGTACTATGCATGTTGTCAAAAAAACTTGCGAGTAAACAAGCAATAAAATTTATTAAACTAATGTTACAATTACTTATTCCATGCAACTTCTAAAAACATTACCCTAGGATATTGCCTCTGCAAAAACGTTTTTTCAGCTACGTGTGCCTTGAACTGTCGAGTCAAACTTGACGATCTGACAATTTTATCTGTTTGAAATCAGCGCACTGCTTAACAGTTCCTGTAATTTCATAATGATCCATTCAGAACTTTTTGAGGGTTTGTGCTTACAAGCATAAAATCAAAGAAACGACACGCAAACGAACGAAAAAAAGAATAGATCATCAGAAAAATTTGGTCATCTACTCATCGGGCTATACCTAACAACTCCTATACGTTTTATGAAAATCCGGCCGAAACTTTTCCAGTTATGAATAACACTAAGAGGAAAGAGGCAGACAAACCAACATGCAGACGAACGCATCTTTACCAAAAGTTAATCATCTTGTTACTGTTAACATGCCTCACAATCAATGTTAACTTTGTGAAGATCCATCCATACATAACCTTTCACAGAGTAAATTTTACTTAGTGGAACAAACCTTTCTTTCAGATACATGATATGTTCAGACCTCGTATTCAACCGCGTATCAATACTGTGAAAGTTACTCGAATTGTACAGCCCTTCAGTTAAAGGCCTGGATTGTATTATTTCTATAACCTTTCGAACCTAATTCAAGGTCTGCTTAACGAGTGCGACGCAAATCGAGGCTTTAGGTAAATGACGCAGTCAGACTATTTGAACGTAACTATGGACACAAATTGTATCTGAATAGCAGAGAATTACAAATATCTGTACACTTGAGGTGAGTCGTAATGGATCCCAGCGGCACTCTAGTTCTGTTTACACGGTGCGACTCCTGGTGCGTGCTGCGTAACTCACTCTTTCCCCAACGTCTCCGTCTCTGGGCGGGAAGTTTTCCACTCTGAGACCTCCCCCTGCGAGGCTTGATATTGTCCATCAGTTCCAACGTGCTGGTCATTCTCACAGGCTTTGACGGTTTCAACTTCTAACGCACGAATTTAAAGTGAAATCGGAGAGCAAACCTTTTGATTTTATGACTAAATCCAAAATTTCGGGAACTTTGGGAAAACAGGACAATAAATCAAATCAAAATCAGATCAAATAACTTTTCGTAAGAACACAATAGGTTCACAAATACGCTAACAAGTACAAAGTAACAAAATTTTCCAGTATTGATGAGGCCCAGTCACATACTGTGGTGGTCAAACAGACAAATGGAAAATACATGGATGCGCTCTACCTACACTTGCACACACGATTGGCAGACAGCATGCACTCTTTCGCACGCAAACATAAAGATAAGAGAAAAGAGAGCAGGAACAATTTGCTGTAATCCTACTGAGAATTTGCCAGTGACTTGAGCTAACCGCTCCACTGTGTGACTAAAAAGCATTTTTTTCATGAATGAAAGGATAGGAGAGTCCCGATATATAATAACTAGCATGACAAAGGGCTTATTAACAATAATAATCGTATAAATTATTTTTCATGAAGAAACTCAGACATTAATATCACAACAGGTTCACATACAGTCCTATTGTACCTCGAGTAATGCATCATCATATAATTTAAGAGGCTAAAAACTAGGTACAGTAAGAAAACAGAGGGGAAACACAAAAGGTAAATCAGTTCAAGTCTGCGTGAAGCAGTAGGTAGTTAAAGAAGCAGCACAACAGTCTACTGAGCAAAACTACATGGCGTTGCTAAGAAGCGGCAGTGCAGAAGCTCTCCGTAACACTAACAGCTTTTGATTCTACAAAATCTGGCCTCTGCCGGAGGTGCGTGAAGTCTGGGCGTCCGATTTCGATGCTTTTCTTTCTTGCACAGCCTGAATGGCATCTTTTGTAACAGAACTGTTCGTCACACATACGTCGAACTTTCTCAAGTGTTTACACTCGTCAGCAAGACGAGCAATGCGGTAGTTGGATAATCCAATCAAGCCGAAGAGCCGAAGACGAACTAGATTAGGGAATAAGGTGGAAATCATTGCAGGAGCACTGTCAAGGACGCCATACGTTGCGGCGAGGCTCAGTTCCGTCACAGCAGGGAACACGGAGGACTTGGATAGGACATAGGATGCCTCAGATTTGCACTGCCTATGGGCAGCTTCTTTCGCTGGCTGCTACTGCGAAAGTTTCTCAGGAAACAGAGTGTATCTCTCTGTGGCTATTAACTTGATACTTAACCCTTCCAGTTTGCTGAAATTCGAGAGAAAGTGCCTCACTGTGTGAAAAATATTGTAGGGCATGCGTAAAGTGAGCAGCACGATTTTGTGGCGAATTGCCCTAAACTCCAGGCATTCAAGGCTTTTACAGGTATAACAATTATCAAGAACAATTTCAAGTTTTTTTCAAGTCTTCAGAGAACGATGATGAAGTTAACAGCTCATTTTGAATCATTGTACTAGAACATAAAGGCCTCAGTTGACTTCAGCTGAGTCTCTAGCATTATCCTCAAACGCTCTAACTTAGAGATCAACTAGCTGAGGACATATTTCTATCACCTTCTTTAAAAATTTCGGAGTTAACAAAACTAACGTCAAGACCAGTAATTAAAGGAGAAACTGGAAGGATTTGCTCCAGATAGCGTGAAGTACCAGAGGGGCATTTTAAACACGAACTTCAGGATGCCTCAGCAAGAACTGGCAGAAGTTCGCCAGGTGCAGCTGCTGGTAGGAGCCAAACTACGGTTTCCCACCGCGAGGGATGCTCCGCATGCTGCCTCCATTGACGGCTCGGGAGCTGAGCTTGATACAAAGTTTTTCGGTCGAGGAAAGAAAATATTTTCAGCTGAGCATCTTCAGGCAAGTGGCAAGTCCGCTGGCTGTTCCCGTGAGGCAGAGCAAGCAGCGGAGGCAAGCGTCCGTACGAACAGTGCACTCAATTGTCTAACGAAATTTTGATGTTATGGGAGATTTTTCCGTAACTGGGAAATCCCCAAGGTGAACGTCGTAGAAATTCTGGGCAAAGAATTAAATGCACCGTCACGGGACCTCGCCTCACAAAGCTGAGGCTGTCCAGAGACAGGAAGCAGTCCCTGGTGACTTGGGGACAGCACTCAACTGTGAGGTTCCAGAGCCTCTTGCAGCCTTTGATGATTAGAATGAGGTCGGTATTGGTAATGCTAGGCATTTTTTTTCCAATTGGAGAGTTTGGATATTCGAAAATGCATAGACTACGTCGGCGCCAAAGGAATTGCTCATTACGCAGCAATGAAGAACAAGCGTCTCCAGGCCTGGACAACGCATATGACGAATAGAGACTGCATTTTCAGCAAGAGCC
The DNA here is from genome assembly GCA_001587735.2 of Parhyale hawaiensis. NCBI lineage: Eukaryota > Metazoa > Arthropoda > Malacostraca > Amphipoda > Hyalidae > Parhyale > Parhyale hawaiensis. The sequence continues at coordinate 5,247,412 of LQNS02000138.1, forward strand.
TTGTTTAAAATATGGTACTGCCACGGATAGTGAATAAAACAGTTATGTCATCGTGGCAGGAGCGAGCGACAATAATAGTAAGACTCGTCAGCCGGCGGCATTGCCAATTGTGGTTCATTAGGTTGTCTACTTTAGATGTGTGCAAGGAGAGTTCCGAGAGGCGATCCCGCAGCTCTTCCAGCAAGCGACACACAGCATCATTGGGGGTCGTCCGATAGTATGGGTGCAAGCAACGCAGGTTCGGTAAACTGCTGGGGACTGGGGAGGTCAGCACATAATGCAGAAGCATCTCCCCAAGTAAAAAGCTGCAAGCTTTCAAGTTTCTTCAGTTCGTGTAAAAATTCTAAAATGCGCTCTACTTTATCTGAGCAAATAAAACTAGAGTATCTGAAATGGGTGATGTTAGGGCAGACCTTGGCAACTGTCAACGATTATGAGTCAGGTATGTCGCTACGTTGTAAATTCAGTCTCTTAAGCGACGAAAAGCTATGTAGAGTGTGAGGTAATAGTACCCCACCACCGTCGTTGTAGCTCATGGAGGTAATGCTCTTGGCCCTGCGCGTAATGCTGATTACGGAGGCCAGATTGCGATTGGTTACATAACCAAAGTCCAAGCGGCTCCACAGCTCAGGACTCATACCTACCGCATGGAACCTTCTGCACACTTGGACCGCCCTACAAAGCTCGTTTGTGAAGAGGTAGCGGAATATTTCGGGCAGCAACTCATCGAAGAGTTGCTCGAGTGTGAACGTTTGGGCGCTCGGGGATTCCATGCCTGGCTTCTCAACTTCTGTGGAAAAGAGTCGGAAATATGTGGGACTGGAAGTCTTCTTTGTCCTCAGCACCAGCCGAGGCGGCTCTCGTCACACTGCCTGCCTTAAGATGTTTCTAACATAAGTGAATTTCTTGCAGGGGCTTACCTACGCTTTCGTTGCAGCTTCGATGTGTTGCCAGAGAAGATTAGTGGCAGATAATGGAGGGTTATTTTATTTGTAGACTTCGTAGCGTGATATTAAAGACCTTCTAATGTGAAAACACTTCAATTTAAAAAGATGCCAAGTACTCCGCTCTGCCAGAAATATTAAGATCACTTTTACCTCGGCAAACTATGCTGCTTGTGCAGCAGATGCATTGAGCAAAAAAGGAAGTGCATGAAATCTCAAAACGAAGCCCGAAAAGAGTGAGGTATTCGAGCCGACCCCAACTCTAGAAACTACCGAGTTTTAGACAAAGTATAATACATAGGATCTTATTAAGTCGGTGTTTTACAGCCGGAGTCGGACATTGCAAACTGCCTCTTATTCCTACGCCAACTATTAGCTCTAGTTGGTATCAGTCTCCGACTCCACCTAAAGCCTCGGACTCCAACTCAACCCAAAGCTTCCGACTCCAACTCAACCCAAGGCTTCCGACTCCAACTCAACCCAAGGCTTCCGACTCCAACTCAACCCAAGGCTTCCGACTCCAACTCAACCCAAAGCTTCCGACTCCAACTCAACCCAAGGCTTCCGACTCCAACTCAACCCAAGGCTTCCGACTCCAACTCAACCCAAAGCTTCCGACTCTGCAACCCTGAGCTCAGATTATCAAGGCAGACCCAAGGTCGTAAGCCCGACCGCATTCATCTCACAGTTACCACATGTAAGTCAGGTCTCACAGTTACCCCTTGTAAGCCCGACCGTATTATATCTCACAGTTACCCCTTGTAAGCCCGACCGTATTATATCTCACAGTTACCCCTTGTAAGCCCGACCGTATTATATCTCACAGGTACCCCTTGTAAGCCCGACCGTATTATATCTCACAGTTACCCCTTGTAAGCCCGACCGTATTATAACTCACAGTTACCCCTTGTAAGCCTGACCGTATTATATCTCACAGTTACCCCTTGTAAGCCCGACCGCATTAATCTCATAGTTACCCCTTGTAAGCCCGACCGTATTATATCTCACAGTTACCCCTTGTAAGCCTGACCGCATTAATCTCACAGTTACCCCTTGTAAGCCCGACCGTATGATATCTCACAGAACCCCTTGTAAGCCTGACCGTATTATATGATGAAGGTGCCGAGAACGAATCCCAAGCCAGGCGCGGTCTTTGTCAAGGCACTCAGTGCGCTGATTCAGCATATTTGCTTGTGCGCATAGTTATACTGTGGGGTACCTACCTTAGCGTAGTGGGTGGTTGGTCGAGAACTTTTCGCTTCGGCGCCGTAGTTAGCGACCAGTCGTCGGCTGCAGCTGCACTCGCTCCTCTCGGGCCAGTTGGCCTGAGTCTGCTAGATGAACCAGTGCATGTGGATTTCCAGTAGAAGGTGTAGTCAAAGTTGATTTAATTTTACCTTTACTTTTTTCACCTCTTACCTCTAGGAATTACTAAGCCCTAATCAAAGGAATTTATTCATCACAAAAACGTGATTTTTTTTACATTTTCAAGTAGTCTTAAGCCTTTGATTAGGAGTTTATTTGTGCCTTTTGTTGCTTCAGAGATGACACTGAAGTGAAGTAGTTTGTCAAGGGATGACACTGTACTCTGTCAGACCGCTATTCACATGTCACATGTTCAAAGTTGAGCCACCTGTACGAATTACGGGTCAACGTGTACATAACTCAAAAAACTGTCAGTTGATTATCTTTGAACCAATCTGAGTTCGCGTTAATAACTAATATATGCATTATAACTGAGTACATTTTCTACAACTCTATTTCCTGCCATCTGTTGAGATAAAAAAAAAAAAAATAGCGCCGAGTTGACACTATCACATTTCGATCGAACATAGCTTTTATTTAACCCTATCGGTTAATATTTTTTTCTTTCAGCCGCTTGCGCTGCAAGGCGAGACAAATTTGTACCGCCCTCTGAAAATGCTCATAACTTCATCAATATCCGAGTTTTTTTCAGTCTCTATGTTATTTATTCAACTACTAGTGGCCTGTGCCGTTATTATAAATGGCAAAAAATTAACACTTCACCAAAAACCCCCGCAGTCTCCTGTGCTTGTTACTCTTCAGAAAGCTTCGTAAATGTAAATTCAGCAGTCTGTCTAAACAATCTATACTGTAACAAGAAAGCCGTCTGTCTGTGAGTTCGTCGGTCCGAACCCTCAGTTTTCCTGTATCCAATACCAAAGATAAAGATTCTAAGGTACCCAACTTTTCTGTTTGCCAAAAAGGGGCAAGAAGACAGAGTTCTATTTTTACCCTATCTAATACTGACGAAAGTTTCCAAGGTACCCAACTTTTTTTTTTCCCGTTTGAAATCTGAATTTTCTCCTATCTTATTCCGATAGAGCGTGACAGGAAAGATATAAATATAGATATAAATGAATAAATAAATAAATAAAAACACGACGTGGATTTTTATGTAGTACTGATTCTTTTACCCCTTTCATTAAAAAAATGTGCAAGAGTGGTTTTAATGTCAAGTACATTCGAATAAAAGAAAGTACCACCAGACAGTACAGGGGGTATGCTCGGGCAGCACATCAGCAGCAGTTGCCATACTTTAACGGATAACGGTAACTGCATAAGTTGCATATGCCAGGCGGTAACGACGCCGGTATTAAAAAAATCGTGCACTTTGTGATAACTTTTTCAAACTTTGCATGCTGTTAAGTAAGGATATGACGTTTTCAAAAACCACCGCTCACACGTTGGAGAAACCCCTGGTGGCCGACATGGGCAAAATACAAGATGGCCGTCACTGAAAAATGAAAAGACTGTATCTCGGCTCATGTAAAGGGCAGAAACTATTGTAATACCACTTATATACGGCTTTTTTGGGCCGAGAAATACGTTCTTAAACTCCTTTTCAAGTTTTAATTGCTATATAACCCTTAAAATGAAATTAAAACTTGAAAAGGCGTTCAAGAACGTATTCATCAGCCGAAAAAACCTTATAAAAGTGGTATTACAATAGGTTCTGAAGGCAGCTACTGTGAGGCGCGTCCGCGGGTGGAGGATAGCCGGATGGCCTGCAGATATGCAGGTCAGCTGCGAATATTGAATAAGCAGTCGCCAGTCGTGGACCAAATTGCCCGGTGCTGACAGCAGTCGCTAGCCCGGGAGGGCACACTGTCCGGC
>LQNS02000138.1:5454066-5470625 GCA_001587735.2 Parhyale hawaiensis
CACGAAAGAAGAACAGACGGGAGAAAGATCAGTAGGCAGGTGAGGGGGGAAGGAAGCAAACTGGGCACGAAAGACAGACATCCTGAAGGCCTAGCTAATAGCTAAAGTAACATACTCGAGCCGCCCCCGCCCCCTTCAGGGCGTCGCGCCCCATAACATAGGATGGGCGAACCTAACTAACCTAAACCTATGGCTGCACGCAAACGCCAACAGGCTCAATGCCAGAAGAGCCAAGGACTGGTGCTGCACGCAAACGCCAACAGGCTCAATGCCAGAAGAGCCAAGGACTGGTAAACAGATTTACTACCTACAGAGAATAGAGAATCCTAATGGCGGGTGCATACTAACACAAAAGTTACGTTTCCACACAACTCTGCATCCGATTACGTAGTTCCAAACAAGGCTTCGCTTGAACACCGCTCCACCTCTAAGCAAATGTCTAACATATGAGTCAATGTCTTGCAGTTGGCCAGCTAGACAAGCGGCGATGGTTAAATTTTGAGTATATGTATCTCCTATTTCTGAGTTCATTTAAAGCTGCACTGATGCACAGTTTCAGCGTGACATTCAACCACCTAAGTTGTAATCACAGCAACGTGACCACCAAACTGAGAAGCTCAAGGACTGGATAACTTCTGTGTTAGTATGCAACAACAATAACATCCCTATTGCCTATAATTTTCAATGTGCTGGTCTGGAGACCTAAGTTACCAAAAGTGGAGAGAAGGAAAAGCATCAGTAGGAAAGGAAAAAAAGAAGGAAGCCAAGTGAACAGGAAAGAATTGTGTTCTGTATAAAAGAGGATAAAGAGATGCGCTTCCTCCTAACATAGGATAGGCGAAGCCGATATAATCCTATGGCCCATGCGATGCCCCTGAGGGAGCGTTATTAGCAAACTGATTACGCTTGAATTAGCCCAAACCTTCACATTGTAATGCAGATCTCGAAGTTTTGGCAACGTCAAGATCAAATTTGATCCAGAGGAAATAGAGCAACGTTTATGTTTGCAGTTTGGGACCTGCCCGATGCATCGGTGTTTCCTGTGGCAATGGGAACGGCCAAAACATGATCAACATTGCCGATACTACCGATAGTTTCATGCCCCTATAACATATAGTTCAACAGCTGCTGTTGGCCGTGCTTGCGACACGTCGCTCTGCTAGTCAACTCCACCTACTTTCGCGTCTGCGGCCGCCCTCGAGCACATATTTTTGTATCACAGCAAACTCAGTTGACGGTAATGCTAAAGATCAGTGCTGCTATAAGGCGGTCGCAGATGCTACAGGGGGAGAAGTCCGGGTAGCGATGGTGCTAACAGTCTGGTCAGCATCAAACATGCAGAACTCCTTACGATCACCTTCCTCTTCACATCTTTTTTCACAAAACATGCGCACTTGGGAGTTCAAAGATCTACGTTTTGTGAGCTTTTCCAAAGGAGATTCATCTGCATTAAATTGCCTTCTCATTGCACCTTAATGAGCAATTTCCAGTTCGAGTTAACTATCCTGGCGTTGAATTTTTGGTGACATGACATGTGCCGGGCTACATAATGACAACCGAAGCTATCATAATCACCAAAGTCCAGTTTCTCAGAATGTGCTTTAATTTCTTCAAGGTCTGCCACCCTTTCCCAGAAATGCATGTAGACTTCTTTTTTCACATCAGTAGTAACAAACTCACTATTCATGGGATATTTTAATGTGTCTAGCATGTCTGTCTGACAAATTATGCTTCCAATTAAGATCCATTTCGTGAGATTGGTTCATCATCTCAAAGCAGAAACAAAGAAAGCCCTACACAGCAAGCACGTGCACCGCAATTAATAAGGGCAGCAAGACAGAAGCATCACATAAATAAGCAATGAATTTACAATGAGTTAGGGACTAAGTACAGTTGATATACATGACTAGGTGAGAAGCAATAGTCTTCTATTGGCAGCAGCTTCTATCATACTCCTAACTGGGTGGTAAAGAAACTACTTTTACATTATGGCACTGCATCTTTTTGTTTGGTTACTCATTGAATGAGTTCTATTATGAATGACTACAAAAACCAACATAACAAATATCTTATTTAGTAACTCGCATAGTTATAATTTTGATAATATGAAAAAATTGTTCACACATGTACAGCGGCATTCTGCAAACACTGAAAGGCCTCTTCTTTGCACATGCTGGGGGTCATTCTCCTCAGAAGCGACACTTGGATCACAAATGTCCACCATTTTTTTATTTTTACCAATGTTCAGGTTAAACGACATATTTCAAGGGGGCACGCCTTCTGAAATAATTTAGTACGTCTCTAAGGAACTCAATGCTAAATTTCATGTTGTTATCAGCTTTGAACGATTTGCAGTTATGTCCCCACACTATAACTAACACTAGCAAGAGTTTTCTATGCATTTGCACCACGCCATTCTATTGTACATGACAGTCGTGTAGTCAGCAACTTTCGAATTAATTTTCTAACGCCCCCGAGTCACAGATGCGAGCGAAGCCTGGTGCCAGCAGGCGGAGCTTACAGAGTCCCTAACTCCGAGTCAAATAATTCCCAGTCTCAAACGGTTCGTTGGTCGTCAAGATTCCAAACAATAATACGAGAGGTCACAACCTACCTGTCAACAATTACTTCAAGACATTTAATCGGAGCACAATTGAAAAACTCCACTAGAAAATGTAACTGCAACACTCGCCATTGAAGTCTTCAGATCGATTTCCTCGTGGCGTAAAATCACGAGGCGAAATAGGAGCTTAGAGTAAGAGGTAAACGCAAGAACTTGTGGGGAATGAACACTTGTGTCATCGTTGACATTAAGAGGTTTCCAGCCGCATCAGATAAGAAAAATACATAGGAGCGATCCAATTTCGAACAGTATAGTTTAGAAGTCGAGTCGAACTCGTGTGAGTTCCAGTAGAATTAATTTGGTCAGGTGCACCATTTCTGACACGAAATAAGGCCCAAAGCATCTCTAACCCTACAGGGCTCGATCAAACGAATTCGCTTAGTCATACGGCACAGGACTAAAATCGAAAAGAGGAGAGGACAGAAGAAACATTCGTGCGGAGGGTCCCTTCTATGGCCAACCAAAAGGGAGGAAACAGGAGTCCCAAGGGATAGGGCGCTTATCACCATTGCCTGCCAACCTCGCTTAATAGAAAATAAACAGAGAACCTACCAGGGTTGCGGAGTCGGAGAATTTGAGGGGGAGTGGGAATCTCACTTGCTCCAGGAGTTGGAATTTTTAGTCCGACTCCGGGATCCCATTTATAAACATCATTCAATTCTAAATTTTCAGTCACAAACTTAAAAAAAATGTAAATGTGGATATTTTTTTGCACAGTTCTCTTTTAAAGCTATAGCTACCGTGTATTTTCCTATTCCATATGATGAGGCCATTGAGAAAATGTTGGGTAGAACTTTCGCACTTTGTACATTATATATGTGAGGGGGGCATGGGGGGGGCAAAATGATCAATTTTAGACCATGTTCTGAAATTTGCATAGTAAGACTATATGTATTTTTGAAAAAAACACATTTTGCTCCAACAAATTTTTTATTTAGGCCTTGTTTTTTCAGATAATGGGAAATTATAAATATAGCTGTAGATATGCATATTTTCTAAGTTTCCAAGGAATAGAACTCAATGAGTTTTCATGATAGAAAAAAGCAATGACAGTTTTAGAATCCTTGAAACAGTTTGGACATTAAATTGAGGACATCAGGACATTAAAAAAAAAAAAATTGGGTAAAACGTTTGCACCTGGTAGGCTACATTATGTGAGGGGGGGAGGGGCAAAATACTCAATTTTCTAGCGATTGTTCTGAAATTTGCATAGTGTATGTATTTAAAACTAAAAAAAAAATGCATTTTACTTGCACAATTTTTTATTGAGGTCTTAGTTTTTGAGATAATAGAAATATATATGAATATATACCCATGCATTCTTTTCTAAATTTCAAAGGAATAGAACTCAATGAGTTTTCATGTTACAATAAAAACAATAGCAGTTTTAGAATCCTTGAAGCATTCCTAACAAAACTATACAGCAGAATTTTTCGTTTTAGCCCTTTTTTTCAATGCAGAGCTATTTTAGTTAGGTAGCGATTGGACAGAATAGAAAATGGAGAGGCCAGCTCAGTAGTTTTGTCAAGAATGTTTCAAGGATTCCAAAACTGTCATTGTTTTTATTGTAGCATGAAAACTCATTGAGTTCTGTTCCTTTGAAAGTTAGAAAATATACATAGCTATAACTTGATACCGTATATACTTCCATTATCTCAAAAACTGAGGCGTAAATCAAAGAAATTGTAGGAGTAAAATGAGTTTCTTTTTAAAAAATACATACACTGTGTAAATTTCAGAACAATCGGTAGAAAATTGAGTATTTTGACCCCATGCCCCCCCTCACATAATGTACCAGGTGCAAAAGTTTTACCAAAATTTGTTTAATGTCCTCATGTCCTCACTCTAATATCCCAAATGATGCAAATATCATTGTATAGGCTATGTACAATACACCTAGCATCTTTAACTTGATATACTGTATGTTTATACCAGCAAAAATTATTTGGACATGTTTTATGTTTACATCAAATATCTACTTGTTGGACCTCAGAGTCTGATAATCTTGAGGACCAGGTGTCGGAGTCAAAAATTCTGGAGGGCCAGGAGTCGGAGTCGGAGCTTGAACCCTCCGACTCCGCAACCCTGGAACCTATGTAACTTAACAAAAAATAGTCTCGTCAGCAGGAACAACGGCCAGCTGCAACAACTCCTGCGGAAGTACTAGGTGGCACAATAGGTAGTATAAGATAGTTTAAGCCTCCCTACATCAGTACTAAGCTGTTCTATGAGAAGAAAAGAAAGTGTGTTGATAGACATGGGGAACCCATGCACGAAGGTGATCTGCGGAAAAAACACTCGGGTTTACTCCTAGGAGAGCGATACCCAAATATATTCTGGCAAGGTGTCGCAAAAGGTAAAAATCTGGGAATTTTAAATAACTTGAAGTAAATCTATAAAGAAAAACTTAAATTGTAATGACTCACTTTTAACTCATGCTTTGCCTGACGGTAACATCGCGGTCGGGTCCAGACATGGACTTAGTAGTGTGGCCAGCTAAACTTGTTTCTGGGAAGTTTTCAAGAAAGGATTCTTATTTGCCCTTAGTTGTCGATGCCGATACCGATTCCAAATCTTATTTACTATAAAAAAAATAGAAAACTCGCCCATGGGGGCACAGGATCGGGCTATCAAGTGGTTTGGTTAGTTAGGCTCACCTATCCAATGCTATGATCTTCAACGGACATAAAGTAGTACGGGCCATAGAGCTATGTCAGTCAAGGTTCGCTTATCCAATGTTAGGGCGAGCAGCGCCCCCAGGGAGACCCTGTAAGTAACCATAGCCATTAGCTAGGTCCTCGGGACGACTGTCTTTTGTGCCCACTTTCCTTCCTTTCTATCTCATACTCCTACTGATCTTTCTTCCATCTGTTCTTCTTCCCTCCGCTTTGCCGACTTTCTGTTCTCATGCGCGTTGATCCTGTATGGGAACTCCCTCTACGTGTCTATCATCATACTATATGTCCCTTCTTTCTGCATCTGTGATATCGTCTTCGTTATGGAAATGAAGACCTAAACTGCTGAATTTAATAATATTAATCCTATGTTATAGGGAACAGCGACCCCAGTGAGATTACCTATGTAGGTTATATTAGCCATTAGCTGGATGTTCGGGTTGTCTGTCTTCCGAGCCCATGTGGCTTCCTTTCGTTGTCATACTCATGCTGCTTTGCTCAGCTCTTCCTCTTCTCTTTCCTGATTTGATGTTCTTACGCGCGCTGATCCATCCTCGCTCATGAATTCCACGTCTCTATCAACATACTTCATCTTCCTTCTCTTCTCACGAATCACCGTAATTGAGTCTAGGAAGGCTTGAACAATATAAAAATAAAAAACATACAATACTCCGCGTGTGGTTCAAAACGTACGTCGTCTAGTACATAGCATTTCAAGTATTTTCAAGAGGGGGAGCATTTAACTTTTAAGACGCTCTGTTTTCAGCAAGACGGAATTTTAACAACAGCTGCGCTTTTCCTCACGTCTTCTAACATTTTCAGTCAGTTTCGAAGTGAAGACTGTAGTTCAGCTTAGTCGTATCATATATAGGAAAATGATGGGCTACTGTATAGGCCAGCCATCGTCGTGCTATAGAATTGAAAACATCCGATACATCGATGGAATGCGGCAATGTTAATATATGAAAGACTAAATTATGTTATCAGCAGACGATGAGAAACACAACTCAACAAAGGCGTGTATATATGAAGAGCAATGGAAGACGTACCGCCAAAGACTGAGATTGCAATAATAACTATATTTGTTTGTATCGAGATACAAGTTGAAATCCTTTGCAGGTAGAACATTTCATTGATCCAACAGTGATAACAAATTGCTAGATAGGGTATATGATGTATGACGAGATAGACAGGCCACGTTAAGCTCGTTGCACACGGCACGAAAGTCGTACACGGGAACGGTCCACATTCTTGGAACCAATGTTTCTGTACGCTTGACAATGGCTTAACCCGTTTACACATCAATTCCAAACATGTGACGTTGAGAATTCACGTTTTTGAGAGATATTCGAAACTCAAAAAGGGGTAGCTACTCGCTGAAGCGGAATATTTGCCGTGGCTCCGATTTCAAACAGGTCCTGAATACAATAATATTAGACAAGTTGAAGCTGCACCCACGGCAGAGTAATCGTAAGGTAGGGAGATGCGTTCCTGTGTTTCGACACTTTTGTACAGTAGACTTTAGGTCAGACGATTTCGCCTAAGTTAAGTAACGGTCGTTATTTTGATAGTGAAGGCTCGGCTAAAAGAGCTGCGTGGGCTAAACTGAAGTAAGTTTTAATAGCGTAGCTTAAGATTGCTTTATTTCGAGTAGTGAGAACATTAACGAACCGAGGAATTTTCTCGGGGGCCCGCTACTATCCTAATATAATAAAATGCTGGGTGTATTCATTCATTTCGTGTCCGCTATTGGAGAAATAGGCGAAAAATAAGCCAGGTTGCAGATTTGTAATGTTACGTTTTCATTGAGATCGATGACCAGGTTGCAGAAAATGGCGAAGAGGGTTCCTTATTCCTTGCTTGAAACACATCTCAAAATCGAAACAAAAGGCCATGTATGCAGCTTTTGAAGTCCGATTTTATAACTTTTTGTTGTCAGGTCACGACTTATAAATTCGGCAGATGGTCACAGAAGCGCTCTGGAGGTGATGATTTTTCACGAGCAGAAGACAATTATTTCTCCTAGCTTCTGTCTTTCTTCTTCATAAGCCAAAAATTCAGCACTTCAAATGAAGCAGATATTTGACTTGGAAAGACTGTATCAATGGTATCATTGTTACGGAGCGCTCACATTGTATATACGCTGACGTAACTAGAGTTGCATTCAAGTTTATTGGATTGTTTTACTCAAGATTTTACTTCTGTCTTTCAACTTAGAGTACCTATGGATGAGAGCACGACAAAGGATCAATGAAGATAATGAAGAAGTCAGAGAAGAGAGGATTTCGCACCGGCCTTTAGGTATGAGGCAAACATATCGATTATTGCGTGTTTTTTTTTTCATGCACGGGTCCACTAGTTAATAGCAGCATATTAGCGGGAGCCGTGGAAATTCCACGTTTAGTTATTGTTCTCGCTATCTTGAAACGTTGCGATCTAAAGCTACGCTATTATAACTCATAATAGTTTAACCTAAATCAGTTTTTAAACGTAACCTACCCCATAAATAATGCGCGTCACTTAATCCCGTCGAACCTAAAGTCTGTTGCTCACGAGAATCGAAACATGGGACAGTTTCTCCCTAACCTTCCGATTACGCTGCCCTGATTGAACCTTCGACTTGGCGTATTCAAAAACTACTGAAACTCTCAGCTGCGATTGCAGCAATACCGCTACACCGAGCAGCACCCCTTGCTCACTTTAGAACCTCTCACTTTTTATTGAGTTTCATTTCGTAAAGGCTTATGTTTGGAATCAATGTGTCCAAAAAGCAACTTCTGTGTATAGTTTCCAGTTTTTCAGCTGATATATCTACAGTAATTTCGATGCTCTGTGCCGAAAATGACACCCGTTTTTCTACATCATGTCAGGATTCCTGTTCTAAAGAGATCATAATAAAAAATCTTTACACAAAATCGATAATTCAGTGGTCAAGATGAAAAAAGTCGAAACATATTTAATTGAATAGGACTAATATCGATGTGCTGATTCCATCTATCACACTGGTTTCATTCAATCAGGTAAATTTTCTTAACTATCACAGCATACTTCCGAGTTTTCTTCTACGTACTTGTACGAGTATTTTTGTTTTATGTAATTTTTGCAATAGCTAGGTATGTATTGCAGTGCACGAGATATTGAGGTCATACACTTAATAATCGAATATACAAATAGTACACAGAAACGTAAAAGTATTAGTATTACTAGACGATGGTTGAGGAAAAAAGGTTATATTTGATATCAACTCATCGATATTACTCTAAAGCTGTCGTCACTTCACCACCTCTCGGTGGTGAAGTGACAACGGTTCGGCATCGCATCAACGGAGGCCCGGGTTCGATTCCCCGGACGGCACGCTACGGATTTACACTGCGTGGAGCACTCCAGCATCGAGAGGCCAGGCGATGCACGATGAGGGATCCTAAATTGACTTTCAGCACGGACTGCTTCTCCTGCTCTTCACGCTATTGGATCTTCAAAATTCTAGAATTAAGGCAAAAAGAAAACCTCGATAGGTGTATCCATTTTACCCTGTATACAAGATAATAAATGATATTTGTTTTTTTTTTTGTATACATCTGAATCTCCTCAGGGGGCATAGGATAGCCCATAAGCTATCGGGTTAGGCTAGTTTAGGTTCGCCCATCCTATGTTATGGGGGAGCAACAATACCAAAGGGATCTTGTGGGTTACCTTAGTATTTCGTGCCCTCTTTGCTACCTCCCGATTTCATACTTCTGCTGATCTTACTTTTGTCTGCTCTTCCTCTTCTTTCCCAACTTGCCGGTCTCATAAGAGTTGATTGTGTGTGGATTTCACGTGTCTTTCTACTTGCTGTATGTCCTTTCTTCCTCTGATATCATCTTTGTTGTGGAAAAGAAGTCTCAAACCGAGTATAATAATAATACTCAAAGTACTTGAGCATTGTTTCTGTTCTGGATTTAGTCAAATCGGGTCTTTCTAACAATCGGAGTAGCACAAAAACCTGACCTTGTACAGAGAAACTGGCGTCATTTTCGTTTTCAGTGTAGCAGAGTTGTTTTATAACAGAAGAAAAAATTGAACTGTGTTCTGGCAGTTGACCAGTCTAGGTCAATTTGTCCGGAGAATCGGCATCGGCGGTAAAAGTCAAAAAAGTGCCGATCCCGATGCAGATTCCAGGTCCATAAAAAATGCAGATTCTTACCGAAGCCGATACCCTCAAAAAGTGCCAATTCTTGCCGATTAATCGGCACATCCCTAAGAAATGGTGAAAGTATTGGGCTATAAGGCCATTTTTTTCGGATAAAAAGTGCTCCCGCCATTATAGGGACCAAAGCAAAGCATGCACGAGTTACAGTTTCTAGTAGGCTAATTCTTGTATTGTCGCTCGGTATCTTTTGCCAGAGAGGAAAGGGCCCGCCAGAATATCCCCCAGAGGGCAACACGTGTATTCGTTGTGAGAGAAGTCAACGGATGTGGAAGCTTGATACAGCTAGCATGCGGGAGGGCTCATGACAGTTTTGCGAAGACTCAACTCTTTCGTAGTGAAAATTTACTCTTGCAACGCTGTACATTATCGGTCCCGATGTACACAACTCTATTTTTAACTGACAATGTTATCATCGAGGTCCGTCAGTTGCGAAACGGTTGAAGAAGAGGAAAAAACAGCAAAATTCATTATCAACAACAGATAACAGTACATACACCAGTGCCATTTTTCAAGTGAAGCACAGCAGAAAAAAAAATAGGGAAAATAAAATCCGCCTCATCGGGTGAAATCTCCGGTGGGGCATAGCCCAAAACCCTGTTTACGGGGAGGCGGTCTGGTGAAGCTTGCACGGCAGACCGATGGTGGAGGAAATCGCTTGCGAAGTAGCTCCAAAACATGCTGCAAGTTTCACAAAAGGAAAAGGAATAACCTCCCCTATCAACAGCAAATGGTGTTTGATCAGAGAAAAACGAATGGACAAATAGCAAGCCACGAAAATCGAAATTAAAACAAACTGAGAGGTACCAAGCACGGGAACAGCTACGGTATTCGAGGAATAAGAGAAGTAGAAATAAAAAAGAATTAAGTACCTATGAATTCCGACAACACATTTAATCAGTTCACTCCCTGATACACGGTTGCTATTATTATTATATAACTTTTTCGCTACCACTGATCCTCAAAACGGCATTTCAATAGTGTATATCATTATAATGGTGCTTCATCAAAATATGGGGTAAATTTGTTTCCAAAGTTTAAGTTAGGGATTTGTAGAGTTAAATTTTTCTATAAAAGTCAATACTTTGCAAAGATTGCCAAAAATAGTCCTCTATTCGCAGATAGCTTTTGAAATACATCATCAGTGAAAGAGTAAGGTCCAGGACAAAGGTAACTTCTGCGTTCGTCCATTATTGAGGGACATTCCATCATTATATGATAAACAGATTACTGCACAAGACAATCCGGGAAGTAAGGTAAAGGGACATTTCTAAGTAGAAAGCAGACAGAGTGTTGCTAGTGTATGTCCAATACTAAACGGTTGTCCAATAGTTCACACACTTCGCAATTAATTGCCCCAAGCGTCTCAAAATTTTTTTTTTTCTATTTCAGATCAAGTTGGAACTTACACGAAGGAGGTTGCAGCGTACGAGGGCGTTGAAGAACTGGATAAAAAAAATTCTGCCAACTCAAAGAAGGCGCGAATTCTCTCAGACGAGAGGCACTTCGTCATGGACATCGTGGTCAGCAGGCAAAATGACATACTGTACATCTCTGACGTTCGCGTGAGCTTGGTAAACCCAGAGATCAAGTTCAACTCAGTGTCCAAGAACCCTACGAAAATCACGGTCCTCGGTATCGTAGCCAGCGATAGCAAGAGTCTGATTATATTTATCCCCGAGAACAAGCAGGTTAACCCCGCGGTGTAACAAAACGAGCTGAAAATAATTTCTTGCCTTGGCTTAGGAAGAACTATCCTCCTGGCAATTAGCTACATCCCCCACAGCCGAGCTAACGCAGGCATTCTTTATCTCTGAGGTGATCGAATTCTCGCCAACCTCCATGTGACCTCCCTCCCCTACGCTAACTGGCCGCGAATGGTCAGGGAGATCAACGCCGAGAAGCACAGCAACATGGACAGTCTTGAAAAGGCCATTATTATTATTATTATTACTAGTGGACCCGTGCATAAAAAATGTATACAATAATTGATATTTTTGCTTAATATAGGCCGGTACGGAATCTTCTCTTCTCTGACTCGCTTCATTTTCTTCATTGATCCTCAGTCGGGCTTTCATCCTTGGGTCTTCTTTTCTCCGACTTACCGCTTCCACATTTGCCGCTCACGCTCATCAGCAGCTCTTATTCACTTTTGCAACCTTTTTGCACACTTAAAGCTTTTCCGGGCATATTTTGTATAGCCGCTACATCTCACTCGACTGGTAGAACGTCTTCGTTCTTCAGATAGTAGTAGTCTCGTTATTTTACGTTCCCTATCTTCTTTTTAAATAAACGTGCGTCTTCCATAGTGAGAAGCATAAGTAAAATCATGAGTAAAACACTGCAATCAACTTGAATGCAACTCCAGTCAGCTTTTATGCAATGTGAGTGCACCGTAGTCATGATACTGTCTTTGATATCTGCTTCACTGAAGTGCTGAAATTTTGGAATTTGAAGGAATCTGCTCCGTCAGAGAAAGACCGTAAGCTAGAAGAAATAATTGTCTACTGCTCGTGAAAAATCATCAATACGTGAGTGCTCCGTTGATCATTTGCCGAATTTATATGTCGTGACTTGCCAGAAAGAAGTTAAAGAATTGGACTCCAGACGCTGCATACATATTGTTTCGATTTCAACAAGTGTTGCAAGCAAGATGTGTCTTCAGATGAGAGGATAAGGATCCTACTTCGCCATGTTCTGTAGCCTGGTCTTCGATCTCCATGGAAATGTAACTTAATTACAAAATTTACAACCTGGCCTATTTTTCGCCTATTTCCTTAAGAGCGGATACGAAATAAACAAATACACGAAACGTTTTATTATATAATGACTATCAGGACTCTAGGAAATTCCACGGTTATTGTTTTCACTGTATTAAACGTAGCAATCCCAAGCTATGCTATTACAACTCATCTTAATTTGACATAATGCAGCTTTCCTAACCTAAACCATAAAGAACACCCGTGACGAAGTGCGCCTAACCTCATGTCTGCTGCACACGTGAATGTTTTCTTCCTACCCTACCGATTACGCTGTCGGGGATGCAACTTCGACTAGTCTAATATTATCGTGTCCAAAAACTGCTTCAAGCTCCGAACCTCCACGGCAACTATTCCGTTACAGCGAAGGCCCGTTGCTCAGTATCGAATCTCTCTTTATTTTTATTGTTTCAATTCTCATTGGTTCCTATTTGGAATCGGTATGTGTCATAGATCAAGCCTTTATCACGCGCACAGGAACATCTGCTCCACGAACGTGAAGCCCTTCAGTGTTCCGAGTCGTTTGCAACGTGCTCAAGTCGTAGTTCACCGGTAGATCTCGGTGATATCACCAATGACCTAAGAGACAAAGCCACGACCCTGAACGACTATTTCACCTCTGTATTTACTATTGAAAATGTTCCGAATATCCCTTAACCTGCACCAATGCACGTTGCTCCTATACACACATGTGTTTACATGGAGATTAAAATCCATCAAGAACTAACCCACCTAAATTTGTACAAAGCCACTGGCCCAGATAATCTTACCGTGTACAACAGGAAGTGGCTCCAGTCATCGTGAAGCTACTGCTCGAAATTTTCAATCAATCTCTATGATCGGGAGAAGTTCCGTAGGACTGGAAAATGGCTAACGCGATACCGATACATAAGAAGGGGAATAGGAAAAGCCCCACAACTATTGACCAATCAGTCTTACTTCGGTTTTCAGCAAAATCATCGAACGCCTCTTGAAAAAGTGCACCACTGATCACCTGAGGATGCATCCGACACTCAGCATGGCTTTCGTATTGGAAGAATCTGCTTAACAAACCTACTGGACTTTTTCTCAAAAGTTACAGACACTAAAGATGAACAAAAAGGCATAGACCTCGTCTATCTAAACTTCCAAAAGGCTTTTGAGAAAGTCCCCCCATCACCGGCTAATAAAAAATTGGAAGCCCATGGCATCCAGGGAAACAGTTTACGATGGATCAGAGCATAGTTTACGGGTCGGCAGCAGCGAGTGAAGCTTGAAGAAGAGACGAGCGCTTGGCCAGGGGTTCCACAAGGTAGCGTGCTTGGCCCGCTTCTGTTCTCGATTTACATCAATGATCTCGATCTTCACATCCGTAGTGAAATCAGTAAATTTGCAGATAATACTAAACTATGTCATCCTGCCACAAAAAGAGCCGAGTTCCAACAAGACCTTGACCACCTCTAGAATGGAGCAAAACGTGGCAGATGAACTTTAATGTCGACAAATGCTCAGTAATGCATATAGGACTGGTGAACCCTTCAACCCCGTTGAAAATGAACGGGACGGTATTAGCTGCTGTCACCCAACAACGTGACTTGGGAATCACTATTACAAACAAACTAAAACAGTCAGCAAGTTGCCAAGAGTGGGAAAATGGCAAGCAGAGTACTTGGATTCATTACCAAAAATTTTGAACACAAGTCCAAGGACATCATCGTTCCCTTGTACAAGGCATTAGTGCGGTCACACTTAGAACTTGCTGTTCAATTTTGGTCGCCACATCTGTGTAAAGATATCGATAACATGGAAAGAGTCAAACGCAGAGCAACGAAATTGAAACCTCATCTAAGAAACAAGCCGTATGAATGTTGCCTAAAGGAACTGGGTTTGATCTCTCTCGAGCAAAGACGACTCAGGGGGCAGCTAATAGAAACATTCAAGTATTTGAATGGCTTCAATGAGGTAGCTACTTACAACGGGACTCTTTGAAAGAGACCTCAATGATCGCTTGCGAAACAACGGACAAAATCTCAAGCACAAAGTTCGAAAAACGACATTAAGTCAGCAGTTCTTTCCGTATTTCATAGACAGCATTTGGAATAGACTCCCTTCCGACGTTGTTAGTGCGGAGTCAGTTAACGCGTTCAAAAATCGTCTTGAAATACATTGGGAGAGACATCCTCCACAGCTAAGAACTCCTCCACGAGTCGCAAACTCTTAACGGCCAAAGCTTGAGCCGAGGCCACCTTAATCTATCTTCTCTCTCCCACTCCAACTACACAGTTTGACATCTCCAAGCTGCGCATATCAGCGGCTCTTGATCGTGCTTGCGTGCATTCATGATCGTCTCTTTGGCAGGGATTCTTCCCCCCTTTTTTTCTCTTTTCTCCAGTCCTCTATATCCTGCTAACATAATAGCAATAGCTCATAGCAAGGCCGGGGCGTGAGTTCTGGTGTCTCTTTGGGAATGGACCTCTTGGTTCGTCTACTGCCGCCTATCTAATCTAAATGTTTTATTAATATTATATTAAGGGTTTCCCCGCCGTAGTCGATGGGAGAACGATACAGCAGCGATCCATCTTCAGAAACAAGAACTTCTTACTAATAAAGTTAATTTAGTTGATGGTGTGTCGCTCTCTTTTAGGATTCCTAATAGGGGTCAGTATAATATTATTATAGCGGTTAGGTATCGTTTTGGTATTTCTATATTTATTTTCACTTGGAGTTTTTACATTTCAAGTATCTTATATGATTTATTAAATTTATGTCAGTAACAAAGGAGTGTAATGGGCCTTGGAATGATGTTTTATTACCAGTGAGGATATTTTCCAGCGTGGCAGGCACTCCGAAGTGTGCCTGTCTTTGAGCATCAAATTGAGGGCATACAGTGAGGATATGCTTGATGGATAGGGGAGTATTGCAATAATGGTATTTGGGTGGATCGCCTCGCGTAAGCGTCTGTGAGTGAGAGGGGTGTGTTCAGTACGCACTACGCAGTCAGGCTAGGCATACTTTCCATAATCTATTGAGGTTTGAGGAGTCAGAAAAAGGTTTCGTCAGCGGTTTAATTTCACGCAGTTTGTTGTCCACCACAGATCCCCAGCTTGTCTACCAGGAATCTCTTATTAGCTTCTGTAGTGCCATTTATGGTCAAATCGGGGAAGGAGTACTGGATTTAAGGTCCCTATGAGGGCTTCCCTCGCGGCTCGGTCCGCACGTCCGTTACCTGGGACCCCGTAATGGCTGACGACCCAGCAAAAAACGAAAGATTTACTGCTTCTAGTCATACGATTTTGGATCAGAATTATTAGAGTGTGTGAAGGATTATATTGCGAAATTGCTTGTTTTGCACTTTTTGAATCAGTGACAATTGTTATAGTTAAATGTGGTAGGGGTTCAGCGTAATTCAATGCATCACATATTGCATATAATTCTGCTGTGTACGAGGAAGCAATTTCTTGCATTCGGTTTTTGTAACAGTGTGCACCATGTACGTATGAGTATGAAACGCTGTTTTGGGCTTTCGAATCATCTGTATATATACAAGCTAGGAATTGATGGGTTCTGAAATGGTTTAAGTATTGGCATTTCAAACTATGAGTGTCATGATCTTTCCTTTCCATTTTTCATGAGATCGCTACAGATTTTAATGGCCTTTACTTTCCACGAGGGAAGGAGGGTTAAATGTTCCGGGAGGATGTCTTCGTCTGTTATATCCAATTGCAGTCGGATTTGAGTTGCTCTATCAAGAAAACTTCGTGATGTCATATTTTGGTTAAGGTAAGTTTGTCTATTTACCACTGTATCATGTTCCGGGTGAGTTGCGTTTACAAGCAATCGTGCATAGTAATTCAAGCATTTGAGTTTTCTGTAATAGCGAAGGGGAGGAAGACCCGCTTCGGCATCTAGGCTAGTAACCGGAGTGGTTCTGTAAAGGCCAGTGACCAATCTTATTGCAAGGTTCTGTACTGGTTGGAGTTGGGCTAGTAATGTTCGAGCAGCTGCTGAGTATGCTTCAACACCATAATCCAGTTTTGGCTTGATCAGCATAATGTATAATCTTAATAGCGAAGTGCGGTCAGCACCCCATTCTCGATGTGATAAGTATTTGAAAACGTTGAGAGATTTAATACAACTCTTTAAGGCGTTGACATGTGGTCGCCCGGTTAAAGACTTATCAATGGTCAATCCCAAATACTTTTATGTATCGACTGGTATGATTCGTCTGCCGAAGAGTCGCAAGTCAGGACATAATATCGGACAGTTTTCTTTTCTGCATGTATGCATGCAGGCAGTTTTGTTTCTATCAAGGTTAAAAGTGAATCCTGTACGAG
>LQNS02000138.1:5551347-5566366 GCA_001587735.2 Parhyale hawaiensis
GCAGAATGCCTCGGCGTATTCGAAACGCCCTCCTCATGGGGCATAGGATGGGCCAAAGGGTTAGGTAAGTTAGGTTTGCACATCCTATGTTATGGGGAGTGGCGCCCCAAGGGGGTTTGTGTAGGTTACCTTAGCCATTAGATAGGCCTTCATGGTGTCTGTCTTTCGTGCCCACTTTGCTTCCTTCCACTTTCATACTCCTACTGATCTTACTGTTCTGTGTTCTAACCCCTTCTTTCTCGACTTGCTGTTCCCAGGCGCGTTGATCTTGTGTGGGAGCACTTTCGTGCATGGGTTTCTGTTTTTCTATCAACATTCTATATGTCCCTTCCTTGTCCTCTCTTAGAAGAGCTTAGTAGGTAGCTACTTATTTAGGGAGGCTCTAATCTTCCTATACTACTACTACTATTCGAAACGCCACTGATATCAAAATTATAGAGTTGAAAAATTTGCTGGATGCTCATGTAGGAAGAATATAAGATAGATCAGCGGTTGCGTGTATTGTAGAGATAATTCGCTGCAGGCTCTCATCGGTAACTAACTGCGATCCTACAGAAAACACCCAGCATCGTAACTCCACACACATTCTGTGTAGTGCGGAACGTCACCTGAACTTCCTCCGAAGACCAACAAAGGTACACTAGGTAGGAAAGATTAGCCACGGGTCCCGCTGTGGAACAGAAGCATCAGATACAATGATGAAACACGAAAATATCAACATTATGAAAGGTTGAATTTTTGCTGACGATGTGAGAAACACAGCTTAGAAACGGGTTGTTGTTGTTCGGTCCCATCACCAAGGTCAGTAGCTAGTGTATAAGGCGACGAGATACCTGTTTTTGAGGGTAGGTAGGCCGATGCGGAATCTTTCCTTTTCTGACATGCTGCTTCATTTTTTTATTGATCCGTTGTCGGGCTCTCATCCTTATTGGTCTTCTTTTCTCTGTCTTGGCGTTTCCACGTTTTCCGCTCACGCTTATCAGCAGCTTTTATTTTCTTCTGTAGCCTTTTTGCATGCTTCACGTCTTTCTTGACATTGCAGTGTCACATTGACGCTTCATCTCATCTCCATTGGTTTCATGTCTTCTTGTCTTCTTTCGTGAGACTGTAGTAGTATCGTTCTTCTTTTACGCTCCCTATCCTCCTTTTTAATTAAACGTGCTTCTTCCATAGTGAGAGTCACAGTAAAATCTTGAGTAAAACACTGGAATGAAATTGAATGTAACTCCAATAAGCTTCTTTGCAGTGTGAGTGCACCGTAGCCAAAATACTGTCTTGAATCCTAAGATATCTGCTTCACTGAAGTGGTGAAATTTTGGCTTTTGAAGCGATATCTTCTGCAGAAGAGAAAGATAGTAAGCTAGAAGAAATAATTGGCTACTGCTTGTGAAAAATGTTAAATTAGTGAGTGCTCCGTTGATCATCTGTCTAATTTATACGTTGTGACCCGAGAGAAAAACGTTACACAATCGGACTCCCGAAGCTACATATACAGTAGGTAGCGGCCATAATGGTTCGGACACCTAAAAACTCATCGGAAAATCTTTAAATACTCCAATATTATTGAAGGCATTGAAATATAATTTTACACTAGTTGAGTAACATGTCATAGCTATAAAATGTGTTAAAATTTCAGCTGTTGAGGATAAATAAAACAAAAGTTACAAGCAAATGAATTGTAATAGTAAGAAATTAGTCTCGACAAAAAAGTTCGGACAACCTTCAAAAATAATAATTAAACACATGAAGTGAGGCTACAAATACGAACTACGTTATTAATTTAACTTTTTAGCATTTAGTACTTTGTGTGGTACCCTTTACTGTCGATAACAGCTTGACATCGTCTACCACAAGAGCTGACCAAATTGCAACATTCTTCTGGTGTTAATTTTTTCATTCATCCTCCAAAATGGCCCATAGCTCATGCACATTTCGTGGATTTCTCTTCTTCGATCTTTCTCCTAATAATTTCCAAACATTTTTGTGCTGGCCAGTCCATAACATTTGCTCCTTCTTGTTCTAAAAAAATGACTTCAACCAATCTTGCCGTGTGGCAGGGAGCGTTATTTTGCATAAAAAATTGGTTTGTTAGTTGAAGCGGCTTTGAAGATTGGCACTACATGTTTTTGTAAAAGTTCCTTGTATACCTGTGCGTTTACTTTTCCTTGCAGACGAACTAAGGGACCCGTGCCTCGTGCTGAGTTCATACCGAAGACCGTAACGCTTCCGCCGTCAAACTTTACACTTCACTTGACTTGACGCAATTTTTGGACAATCTTTCACCAGTTGAACGACAAACAAGTCTTTTTTTCATCGGAGCCGAATAAATTGAACGTTGATTCATCGCTAAAATGAACCTTGGACCAGTCTTCTGGAGTCCAAAGAAAGTGTTTTGCTCCATAATTCATCAGAGCATTTCTATTCTTCTCACTAATTAAAGACTTGATTGTTGGAGTTCTTGCATGCATGTCTGCTTCCCCATCTTCTGCAACCTGGTCATCGATCTCTGTGGAAACGTGACTTGATTGCAAAACCTGCAACCCAGCCTCTTTTTCGCCTACATCCTTGAGAGCGGACACAAAATAAATAGATATAGGAAGCGTTTTATTATATGTTATTTTCTTACTAGTGAACCCATGCGTCAAAAATTCACGCAATAATCGATATATTTGCCTTACAGCTGCCTATAGGCCTCGGCGGAATCTTGGTTTTTCTGACTTGCTTCTTCATTTTCTTCATTGATCCTTTGTCTTGTTCTCATCCTTAGGTCTTCTATATTGACAGGTAGATGAAAATCTTGAGTAAAAGGCTCCAATAAAATTTAATGCAACCCCAGTCAGCTTAGACACAATGTGAGCGCTCCGTAGCCGTGAAACACTTGATACTGTTTTTTCAACTCTAATATCTGCCTCATTTGAAGTTCTGAAATTTTGGCTTGTGAAGAAAATACTGTTTCGTCAAATGAGAAAGTCCGTAAGCTAGTCTTACCTAGAAAGCATAATTTTCCACTGCCCGTGAAAAATCATCACCTCCAGAGGGCTTCGTTGACCATGTGCCAAATTTATACGTCGTGACCTAGAAGAAACAAGTTATAAAATCGGACTCAAGACGCTGCATTTATATACCTATATTGTTTCGATTTCAATAAGTGTTTCCAGCAAGAAGTGCTTTCAGTTGAAGGAATAAGGATCCCACTTTCGCTATCTTTTGCAACCTGTCATCGATCTCAATGAAAACGTAACTTGAGTACAAAATCTGCAACCTGGCCTATTTTTCGTCTAATTCTTCAAGAGCTGACACGAAATCTATACTGTATTATAATTCTGCTTGAGGCTCCAGCCGTCCATCCCTGTTCTGTACGTGACGCTTTTCACTATTAGCTGAAAGAAAATTTACCATGGCTGTCTTCTTGCACTCGCTCTTTAAAATATTTTCAGTCAGTTTTGAAGGAAAGACATGAAGCTCATTTTATACGTATCACACATACCATACCGATCTTTATATCTTGTAAGATTTAGTGGGGTTGCATATCGATCCAGGTATGTTAAATTCCTTAGCCAGAACGTTGTAATCTTCGCATTCCTAATTTTTGCACTTCATTTGTACAACACATGACGTGTCTCAGAAAATATTGAAGAACAATGCTTCGACCTTGGGTTCAATTCTCGCGAATTTCTGTCAGTTTCTGGCGTCTAGCTCTTGTCAATCCAGCTTTTCAGTTATTGCCCAAGATCATCAAGTTTTCACGGGGCTGCAGTTTAGATTTCTTCATTCAGTCTACGAGCTTGATAATTTTGAAACATCTTAGTAAACGTCTCCATGCTTCTTTTTGTGGGGCCAAGCTCTCAGCGTTGTTTAAATTGGGCCTTCTTCAGGACGAAAATCTTCGAATGCTGCGGAGCTATCACACTGCAAATAGTGTGCAAGATACGCCTGTCGATAATTCTATAGAGGAAGGTGCATAAACTCTGGCTAATAGGGAACATTGGACAAGCGTCTTATATTATTAAAAAAAAAAACTAGTGGACCCGTGCGTGAAAAAATTCACGCAACAATAGATATATAAAGTTGCTTAATATAGGCCGGCGCGGAATCTTCTCGTCTCTGACTTGCTGCTTCTTCTTCGTCACAAGAAATTTGTGATAACATTTCTTCATTGTATGTACTTTCCTTACTAAAATACATATAGAGGAAAACGCTACGACGGCCAACTCGAATCAGCGTAAAAGATACTTGCTTTTTACTGAGCAGTACACTTCAATCCGTCATCTGCACGCTCCTTCCCTCCCTTACATAACATGCAAAAAAAAAAAGAAAACTTTATTAGTAAGCACTGAAACATCACTGAATTTCATTTCCGCTGCGTATCCAGAATACACAGTGAGATAGCTTCAGCATAGCAAAATTTTCGCGTCCAAGAAGTTGGAATAAATTACTACGTCTACTGTACCGTAAAAAATCTGTTTCTCTCTAGGAGCTTCTAACGGGAGGAGCAAGCCCAAGCACTCTCTGGGCGAGTAAACACATGGCTTCATCACGTGATCGAAGCTGGCGTTTGGAGTCCTTGAAGTGACAGAAGTAGCAGTGGTCAGCGCATATAATTAAGGAAGATACAGACAGGCAGTTCTTCAACATTTTTACAAAAACAATCGTGTCTGAAAATTTATATCCCAGTGCTCATCATGTTACTTTCATCAGATGGTGTACAGGATACAAGTTTCCTTTACATCCATCCGCTCGGAATTTCCTCGATGTTTGATGACTATAAAAATTTGAGCTCAGGACTCCTTCCTACATAGGCTGCGTGAGGCAATGCCGCTCTCCGATTGGATAAGCCACTCAGCCAGTTGACAGGAAAAGTTTACTCGCAACGCTCCCGTAGGGTAAATAGAGAGGGTGCGCTCTTCTCTATTAGAAGTTTAGAACCTCCTTGGTTTTTCTACGCTTCGCTGATTTTCAATAAAATGTGTACATCGTAAACCAAAAGAAAATGTTTCGATGTAGAGTAAAGTAATAAATATCAGGCTCCACGGGAATGGCAAGAGAAGCTGGAAGAGCAATAACTGCATTCATTGGTACTAACGACTAGCAATATTCTTTGCATACAGTCGATATTGCTCCTAATGAATATGGAGGTTGGTATCCAAGATACTTGAGGGTGGAATATAACTCGGACGCGGAGAAAACTTGTTCTGTTGAAAGAACACAAAATCGAGAAAACCATTTGCTGCCAAGAAATCATCCTGGTTTTTACGCTCGTGCTGACCGCTGAAGAATATCTTTCCATTTGCCTCGATAATTATGCAGTCGAAGCAAGATGATCAGTCTAACCTAAAGGCGGCTGAAGTTTGGATGGAGAAGACCTCAGAGGAGAGTATACATCCCGATGGAAAGATTGTTTAGAAAAGCTATCTGCATCGAGTGTAGCTACTTCAAATTTGTCAAAGAATGACCGGAATCAGATATCCTGTTCGAGTGCCATCATGAGCAACCTGGAATATTTTCTACCTATCAGCTTCCTGTGAAGCTTGGCAGGATCAGCACAGTCTTTTAGCCGATGATTAAACTGATGAAGCCAGGAAGGCCAGAGCTAATTTTTACCTGTCTATTTCGTTAAGACCGTGACACGAAACCTATAAATAAATAGATAAATAACTAAATAAAGAAATGTAAATTATTCATTAACATATGACGGTCATTCTTAATATTAGATGCCAATTCATAAGGAATGAAACTACAATATTAGTAGCGATGTTCCTTCGTGTGTTACACCCTTCAATAATATAGAAAAAAATTGGAGCGAATAGCTGTGAAGAAAGTCGGTAAAATTTTCAAAATAATGTGAATCAGGCAGCATTATGAAACTAACGTAGGTAGGTACCTATGATACGGCGGGGATCATCAATCATATGCAACTGGGCAAGGTTTTTCTAATAATTATTTATATGCACCTGAGCTGTTCTCTGCCAGCGCGTTAGAATCTGTATCCTGGCTCGCCGTTACCGTCAGAATTACGCCATTGCTGCATATTTCACCATCAAGTTTCTTTTTCATGGAGATCGTTGACGAGGTGGCAGAAGAAGGCTAAAGTGAAATCCTAATCCCTTTATTATCTGAATGCATTTTTTGCCACGTTGACGTTAGGCTGGGTGAGAAGCGTTAGTTTCAACGAGACCCGTGGTGTTAAATAGAGCAGCGTTGGACTACTTATTTAATGTAGGAGGTGCGTTGGGTTGGATGAAGAGCTTTATTATTATTAAACATTTATTTCTTCACAGGCGGGAGGTGTTCTTGGATTATTATATTACAGCTTACATTAAAAATTGTGTGTACATTAATTTGTTAGAAATATTACAGCTCTAGATTTACAACCTAATCGACATGGCTCAGTGTCATCACATACCAAACGAGTTAACTGGACTGGCTCCTCCGAGGAAAGATCTACATGGCTTAGTACCGTTTCACCTGATTGCCTAAATACTATTACATACAATTACATCCAATAGGTATGGCGGTCCATACAGCATGACCTACAGTACAAACATGTAAATTTGAAATTATATATTCATATCTCATAATATGACGGCTTTCATCAAGTGGATTATTATTTCCGCCAAAGGGCGATCCGCACAGTGAAGAGCGGTATGATGAATGTTGAGTGTTAGTTTGGATGAGAATTTTCAAGTCGGGTGAGGAGCGAATGATTGGGTGAGGCAAGTTTATTTAATGGCTTGTGTAAGTAAGTTTAAATGAAGAGTTATCGATTGATGTGAGAGTGGTTCAAAATGGATCAAGTGTAAATTAGAAATCTTGTAGCCTGAGTGCCTTCCTGAATTGCTGCTATCATACGTGCTCTTGGTGGTCCTACACCTTATAAGTAACGGGTAACTAATTCTTTTGTCCCGGGGAGCTTATTAGTAGAGGTGAGGTACGTTAGATATGGTAAGTTGCGCTAGCTGTGGTGGGTTATGTTAGATGAGGTGCTTCACAAGTTGGCTAGATTAGAC
Organism: Parhyale hawaiensis; assembly: GCA_001587735.2. Classification (NCBI taxonomy): domain Eukaryota; kingdom Metazoa; phylum Arthropoda; class Malacostraca; order Amphipoda; family Hyalidae; genus Parhyale; species Parhyale hawaiensis. The sequence goes on from LQNS02000138.1 coordinate 5,558,355, forward strand.
GGGATAGTTAGGTTAGAGGATGTGCGGTAGGTTAGATGACAACCGTTAGGTACGTCAAGTCCGTAAGGTAGATATGGGGTTTAGGTCGTACGACCTGTTCTAAGACTCATTTGGAGCATTGGACGTTTGAATAGCGTTAACTTGGACGATGCATGTTAAGGAAGAGTTGAGTTATAGAATTCACCAGGGTTTAAGCGACTGGCGTTTCCTTAGACCGTGTGGGTTCCGTTAGAAAAGCTGCATTAGGTTAAGATTTATTGAAATTGTAACAGCGCATATGTAAATCTGGTACACTATTACAAGTAAAGACACTTATCAACCGTGGAATTTCCACGGGTCCTGCTAGTATGATATAATCAGACTTCGCCTTACTTAAAAAAGCTTAAGCGTACATAACCCAAAGTAATATTCACATGCTATTATCCGTACTTTAGAAGGCCTTGGCTTGTACAGAGTGCTCTCGTTCAGTTTCGTCTGCTTTCCGCTCTCCTGGCCGCATTGCGTTTTAGATTAGATAGGTGACGCCGTAGCTTACACCCCGGCCCTCTATGAGCTATTGCTATTTTGTTAGTAGGATGTAGAGGAATGGAGGAAAAGGAGGAAGAGGGAAGAATTCCTGCCAAAGAGACGATCATGAATGCACGCAAGCACGATTTAGAGCGGCTGATATGCGGAGCTTAGAGATGTAACCTCATCCAGTGTATACGACGAGCTGCGTCGGTTTGGGGCTTACAACGCACAGACGCTTCCGACGGAACCAAAGGTCACCTGTCGATGACAGCCTAGACGGTAGAAAAATTTACTTGTATCTCACAGCAAAAGCTACAAGAAATAGTTAGTGCTTGTCCATGCGCTCGTGTGGATGATAAAACTGGCCTTCCTATATTGATATTTGTGTTCCAGGTAATTTTCTCTTGAAGACTTGAATTTTTGGTTCGCTGCGTTTTTCTTGTTGTCTGTTCACTTTGGTAACATTTATGTAGAATATTTGCTTTTCAGGTGGACTTCATCCAAGAATCCATCGTGAGCGGCGAGTGTAGTGCGCTGTCTCGGGAGCCGTGCCCTAAGATGCCGTGCTTGGCCACTTATGAGGGCGAATATTACCGTGCTCGTGTTCTACCCATGCAACCGTGCGATGATACGGTCAAGGTAAGGCAGAAATCTTGTAGGTGTGTACTGATACCACTTTTACTGCCGATACCGATACTTTTCTGGAAAAAAGCAATATCTGAGTAGATACTTATAAATTAATGTAGCTAATTATTTTGTTGAATATCATTTTTTCTTCAAAATAAAGCTATATGATACAGGTATTCCTCCACCACCGCGCACTCTACGTTCCAAGGTTAACCGCCGTCGTCAAAGCACACTTTCTCCAAATCACTAGTGAAATTGTAAGTTCTAGTTGTTATGATCGGAGGGATTTCACGACCCAAATTGGATCGGTTGAGCGATGTTTAGCTCTACACTCTGGCGTCGGGTCACATCCCTCGAGCTAAGGCTCGGAGCACTTTGCGAATGATGTGCGCTGTTCTAAACAGAGCGCTCTTCTGGAGGGTACCTGGGTGGAGATGGCCGCACTTCATCTTTCGCAGGGCAGTCTTGAGATTCTTGGACATTGCCCCCAGAGCTCCTATGACCTCTGGAACGACGTCCACCTTCATCTGCCACAGTCTCTGGAGTTCGATGGCAAGGTCACGGTACTTTTCCTTCTTCTCTGCTACCTTGTCCAGGATTCTGGAGTCGAAGGGGATTGAAATGTCAATCAGTTTGGCCGACTTCTCCTGTTTGTCTTTTACGACGATGTCCGTTCGGTTGTCGTGAAGTACTCGATCGGTTTCCATCCTCTTGTCCCAGTAGATCTGCACGGCTTCGTTTTCAACTACGGGCGCGGGTTCGTGCTCGTACCACCTCTCACTGACCCGGATGTTATGGATCCGCTGGAGGGTTCAGTGAAGGTGTCGGGCAACTTTATCGTGCTTGCGCTTGTACTCCTTTTGCCCCAGCACTCTGCATTCGCTTATCACGTGGTTGATGGTTTCATCTGAGCTCCTGCAAATTCTACAGGTACTGGGAACGTTTCTCTTGTCGATCTTGTTTTGGATATATATACCTGGTTCTGAGGACTTGTTCTTGAGCTGCCAGGATAGTGCCTTCTGTTTCCAGTTTCAGCTCACCCCTCAGAAGCCAGTTCAAAGAGTCTGGTACGATTAGGCTATGTCCTGGACAGCTTCGAGGTACTGGCCGGACATCTTCATGCTCTTCCACTTGTTAGTTCAATCGAGGCGTCGTCGCTGTTTGAATTGGTCAACCGTTTCGATGTCTTTCAGCAACTTCGCCTCGACTAAGCAGCGTGACCACGGGTCGTCGCTCTCTCTGAAGTGTTGGGAGAGAGTGCGTTTTTCCGCTTCGACGCAGTCCTCTACGCTGATGAGGCCACGGCCCCCTCTCTTCTGTTAATGTAAAGTCTGTCGACGCACGATCTTGGGTGCAGTGCTCGATAGATGTTCATGAGCTTCCTGGTTTTGATGTCCATGTCGGTGCAGTCCTTGGTCCAGTTAATAATATCATAAGAATATCGGACTACGGGGACGGCCCAGGTGTTGATTGCCTTGATGGTGTTGCCTACTTTCTCCTACCTTCACAAAGTTGTGCATTTCTTTTGATTCATTTCTTAGTAAGGCCACATGTTGAAAATTTTTAGTGAACTGCTGTTATGCTGTCGCCGGCAGGTTTCCAAACACGATATAGAAAGGTCTTTTTTTCTGCAGTATCGTTCTGAAGACAAATGGCGCGGTTTAGAAAGCGCGGTCACGAAATAAATCCGCGATAAGGAAATCACGCGTATAAATATGTCGCGGTCGTGAAGGACTACCTGTACATAAATTCCTTGAGAATACATATAGTAATGATGGTTACTATATCAACTCAAGGCGTAGTAGGCCCAATGTGTAGTTTCGAGATGGGAAATGGGGAAAGACACATTGGTGCTCTTGGTTCCAGTGTGTTACTTTGAAATCTAAGCAGTTGAATCTCCAATTATTGCCTATATTTGAATTCGCCACTTGTGATTAAATTTATGCCATTTATAAATAGTAAACCAGTTATGCAGTCGATGGCTGAAAATATTAACGTATGTGATCAGGGTTGGCTGGTTTAAACCATGTAAAAAATCATGGTTTAAACCAGCTAAAAACATGGTTTTTGGTTTTTATCCATTTTTTTGGTTTTTATTCATAACACTGCATAATAAACAGTTTTACTTCTAGAGAGTATCAAATTTTAGTCACATAACTGACAGGATGAGTTATTGTGTTTCTTTTCAGGAATCAGTTTGACAGTTAGGGTCAACTATTGCTAATGTTTGTTGAAAACCGTTCAATTTTTGTATTTTGTGTTATTTCAGAGATGCATGTCTAATTATATTCTTGTAAGCTGGAAGCTACTGACAGAAGTACGGTAATAGTTACGGTATATAGTCGCTATTAGATAGCTACTGAGCTCATGAGAAGCATGTAGGCATATAGCTATTTCACTTTCTTCAATTCATTACTCTGCTCTTCATTAGCTATTAGCTAGCTATTTCTATCGAGATGTTTTTGTATTTTGGAGTGTTTCTGAGTTTTTCATAGTATTTTATAGCCGTTTCACTTTGTTTACTTCATTTCTCTGTTATCAGTTAGCTAGTAGCTAGCTTGCTATTTGTATCAATTTGTATTTGTAATTTGAAGTGTTTTCAAGTTTTTCATTGGATTGTATATTCCAATTATAAATCATAGTACCTCTTATGTTTGCATATTAAATGTCGCCATAGCAAATACAGTTACTCTAACTGCTCTTTCGTAACCCCTTTATCTTAGTCATTCTTCTACAATACGAGGTTGAAATGAAGTGACTAAAATTCTTGATTTGATGATGAGCTAGCTACATGTGTCTACATAGCAGGAAACCCTTTAAATGCTGGATAAGATTCCTAGAACTCCGGAAATAACAACAAAATATTAATAAACCAAATAAACCAGAAAAACATTGGCTTTTGGTCTAGCCAAAAAACCATGGCTTTTGGTGTAAACCAAAAACCATGGTTTTAGCCAACCCTGTAAGCCGCGTTCGCACATGCACCACACCACCACTGTGGTGCTTGTTCGTGGGTCATTCCATATGAACTCAACCTGAGGTCCCATGGCTAAAAAAATGTATACTGGTACCTTAACATATATGATTAACGTGTGTAAAATATATTGTCAAATTCCAAAGGGTTTTTGTGCTGTGGCACGTCACAGTAAGGTGGCATACCCCATTTTTGAGCCTCGCGAATTGCGCATGTTTATGAACAGCCATATTTGGATGCCAATATCTTGAGAACGTAGCTAGCGGTTAGCTCGAAAACTGGTGTACTGTACTATGTAATTAGCACCCAGGCTTTTAGGATCTGCCCCCAGGAAACTTCTATCTCTAGTTTTTGAGATATAGGTGTACCTCGAAATTAGTGGTTTTGTTATATGGGAAACAAAAAATTTTAATTTTCTGGTTGCGACTGTCATGCTACAATAAATTGCAACTGTTTATTTGGGCCACATCCCTTCTCTATTTAGGCATATGACTATCTGTAGAAAGTCTTTGGACAGGATCGAAATCCTAAATTTTGAATAAGGGAGCTTCAAAAATGACTCAAACTGAAAATATGTAATTTTAAACTAATTTTTAATGGCCAAAATCATAGCATAGTCATTTACCCAGGACAGCCTGTTTTTCCCTACACAATTGTACACATATGCGGTCTGGTCACAAAATCAGATTGGGTTCTCGTCTCTTTCATATGAAATTATTTTATTAGATGTAGGCGTTTTTATCTCCATGACAGATTGCGTGTCAACTACTATTTTATCAGAAATGCAGAAAATTGAGGTATTTTTTCTAGCTACACTAAACACATCGATTTGATGGCATCCACAAATAAGTAAGTCAGTTTCTCCAAAAATGTACACAAAATTGAGTTCATAGCCCAAATGAAGGCATCTTCTAAATTGATTCAGTGTTGTGGTCAGCAAGATAAGAAAACCTTGCGCTCGGCCCCTGAAGCCCTGGTGCAGACACAATGCATAAAATGTTCTGAAATGGAACCCAGCAGGTATTCTGATGAATAGAAGGAGGCCATGAGAAAAGTCCACTTTCGGAATGTTTCATGAAGTTGACAAAAGACATAACAGTTTTCATATGACCAGTCAACAATGCAGACCACAAATCAATCCATGTCATAAATACATGCAACATACTTTTCCGGCTGTAATTCAGCATCAGTCATAACTTGTTACTCTTTGCCTACATCAAAATGATCATCAGCAGAGATCCTTTTCATTTTTATTGAGGCTATTAAAATTGGGATGAAACAACGGTGGGAACTTGTACCTATCACTTTGCGTGCATTTTCGGATCCTGTTGGCAAGTCAAAGTCTTTCTCACTTTGGTTGACATTCACCACTGACACATAGAAAAATTTGACTCTTGGAGTATTTTCACAGCACCAGTCATACATTTGAGGAGCAGTAAAAATGTTTCCAATTGTAGTTGCCTGAAGGCTTGCTCGTCCAACCAAGCATTTGACCGTTTCACCACTGCCATCGCACGGACTCTTGCCATGCAACGTTGCAAAAAAAATCCATCGTGCATCAAGGCCATACTCTTTGTGATGATTGCAGAGGTTGGATTTTTTTTTTATTTTTATATGGACTCTCTGCTCTAATGCTGAAGTAAAAGTTTTCTAATGAATGGAAATTCCTGTTAAATATATACCACCACAGGGGTAATGAAGGCTTAGGCAGTTGTGTATCATGCTTAAGACAATCTGGTAGCTCACAGATTGGGGGTGCTGAAGTGTAGTTACCTGTTGATTTGTAATAAACAGAGCCCGGACATTGCTTGGAATAAATGCTTAAAGCTTATTTTGCTTAAGCTGCTTAAAACATGGTAAGATTTTGTAGCGCTTAAAATGCTTGTAAGCGCCATCCGAATTTCTACAAGCGCCTAAAAATTTTTGCTAGCGCTTAAAAATTATTGTCAGTGCTTAAAAAATGTTGTTAGTGCTTAAAATTTTATGTTAGTGCCTAAAGATTTTTGCTAGCGCTTAAGTATGTTTGCTAGCGCTCAAATTGTTCTGGCAACCCAAAGGAAAATTATAGGCATTTATCCGATTTTTCGGCGCTAGTAACCCATTTTATCGGATACCTTTCACTCTTATCCTATAGGCAGCCGATAAATACTCATAAATTTCCAATTGGGCTTTTAGCCTACATTTAAACTTTAAATTGTTCGGAGGCCTTTTATAATTTAGAGAGTATCGTGTGCGCAACAAGCTAACAAGTTATAAGCATAGCGCGTACATATGGCGTCTTTTTGTGGCCACATTTGTGATCAGGATCACAGTGATCATGATCATTGTGAGCACTGAAAAGCACAGAACCGTCCAATGATTTTGTATACACCTCAGAGACGCCATGTCTATTTTCAAAATTTGAATTCCAATCGTATTTAATCAGAAAAAGGTGGGGAATGAATTTTTAGAAATTTTTGTTTATTTTGAAGTCAATGGATAAGTGAACTAGCAGTATTCAATGCATTTTGAACATGCACAGGCATAAAACTAAAAGCTTGGGCACTCGTACGCCAATATTGCATTGCAACGCAAGTTAGTATTCGATTGCGCCGCAGCGCCTTATAGGCTTCGTTTTGGACTGAAAAGAATATGAAAATAATGCACAAAATAAGAGAACGATTTTCATTTTTTTAAAAATAAGGGTTAGCCATGTAGAGAACGTTAATGAATCTTTTGATGGGGCCCTAAGGAATGTATTTAACATATTTCTGCAAAAGATCCGGACAAACATAACTATATATGATACATTAGAGCAATCTAACAAACAATAACTAAAATTGAACAGTGCAAAATAAGAGAGCGATTGTCTCTAAATACAATTTTACAAACAAATAACATGGAACAATCGTCAATTTTAGGTTTAGAACAATTAGTATGGAGTACTAAAACCTTTATTTTCAATAACTTTAGTACAACGAGAATTACACGACTTCACAAGTTTCTTACAAAACTCTGGAGTTATTTTTTTTTTTTTCATTCCTTTTCACTGTTAGTCCACAGATCCTTTAATGTTGATGGTTGTCGTTTTCTTACATTGTCACCTATAATTTTCCATAAAATTCCAATAGGATTAAGGTCAGGGCTTTATGCAGGCCACTTCATGACTTCGATATTCTCTTCCGCAAAATATTCCTTCACTTTCTTTGCAGTATGGCATGGGGCATTGTCCTGCATAAAAATTGCTGGCTGGCGTCGTGATGGTCGTAGAGATGGGATAACATATTGCTGTACAAGATTGAGGTACACATTAGCATAGACAGTTTCTTTAATGGCCACCAATGGTCCAACTCCTTCAGATGAAAACATGTCCCACACCATGACGCTACCACTCCCATGCTTTACAGATGTTTTGACACATATCGGGTTCAGCCTGTCACCTGTTGCACGTCTAACATACCGTCTGCCATCAGATCCAACCAAATTAAATTTACTTTCGTCACTGAAATGCACTCTTTCCCAATCTTCATCTCTCCGAACCATGTGCCTCTCCGCATATTCAAGTCTTGCTTTCTTATTCTTCTTACTGATAAGTGGATTAGTGGCAGGACTGCGTGCCCTTAACCCACATGCATTGAGGCGACGAGAAACTGTATAGCGAGACACTTCTATGTTGTTATTGACCTTCAGCTTTCTGGAAATTCCCGCTGCTGTTTCGAAAGGATCCTTCTGGGCATAGCGTCTCATAATCCTATTAACTCATACGGTGGTTTTCCGAGGGCGGCCTGCAGATACCGGTTATTCCAGTTGTTTCTTTTCATCATAGAGCTTCAAAGCACGAGAAACAACGCTCTTGGATCGGTTTACCTCTCTTGATATGGCCGAAAGAGTCATTCCTGAGGACCTGAGCTTAACAATTTCT
>LQNS02000138.1:5606965-5617578 GCA_001587735.2 Parhyale hawaiensis
TCTCTTTGCAGAATATTATGATTTTATTGACTTGAGAATGGCCGAAGTTTTACGCCGAAACGTCGTCAATGATTTTAATACAGTATTTTATGCAGTCACAAAGTTTTATTCACGAGTAGTTTTAAGGAAATTGACAGATGACTCTAAAAACTATTAGGAAGGTGGAGAAAGTTTCCAAATTAAATTGTAAAATTGAGGCTGATATACAATTTCTGATAATAAGTGCCATGATCTTCACACGTCCCTCATCGTAACGGGTTCAATCACAAAAATGAACACGAGATATGGGTAAACTTTATTGTCTCTGTCCACACGTAGACGTGTCCATCATTGATACGAATGATGCCGCGCGTTCAGTTATGATATAGTTTCTTTATATTTTCGCTCATATTTTGCATCGGTTTGAAGTCACATTCGTACCCCATAATCTTATAGACTGATTACGATAGGAACAGCCAAGTTTAAAAATATTTCTAGCCTGATGAACCGACAGAAGAGAACTCAACACAGAGCAATCAGGTGGACTTCCAAATCAAAGATGGCGTCCGTCTTGTTACAGCATTTTTAGGTTTTCTGGTTTTCGTCTCTTAAACGGGAGTACTGTATAGTGATTCTGGTCATTAAAGTGAAGATAATTTTTTTTTTTGTCGATTTGTCTATGATCTGCGAACGCTACAGAGGATAAATTTTTCATTTATAAAGTCTGTTTACTCAACTTGAATGACGCAGCTCGTTCAAAAATGGGACATGCTTCATTCTTCGTTCTGCCGCGTTTGCTGCAGCTGTTTCTCTCAAATCAACGCGCAGCGTCCATCAGTTGGAGCGAACGCGTTACAATGAGGGACATGAGAACACGGCCTAATATATTGCATTTATAACTCTCACTGCAGTTACTGCACTTATTGTAGTTATTGCACTTACGCCGGAAACTGCAATAAATCCGGGCACTAGTTATCATATAGACTATATAGTTTATCATACATAACTTTCTCCTCATAACTCTATATCGGTCTGAAGATTTGACATCTCCAGTAGGCAATGGTAGCAGCAGCCTATCGTACGGAAGTTACACGCCAGTGGAGCTAGGCTCGATGCCTAGCTAGGCAGGCGAGCTCTTTCCAACGCTGGCTGTACCCTCTCAACAGAAATAGGTTAGCACACTGCCATGGAAGAACTTACGGTACCTTCCTCAGAGATGGAGAGGGTAGGCGGGTCATTGAACCTCAAGTCGATGACGCCGTAGTTCTTCATGTCCCGTGATCGGTTGCAGCCGTACTTACTCCCACGGGGCCAGCTGGCCCATATCTGCGGCCGGAATCAGTGCGTGTGGGTTTCCCAGATAAGGCTCCGATGAAGTTGACTTCAACATTACCAAGTGCGCACTTTCGAACTCCTATTGCAACTGGGGATCTCGCAAATGTTCCGCCAGCAAAGGATCCGTAATTGCATCTTGATGAAGTCCTATAGATCCATCAATCGATAAATAACAAAATAAATATAGCAGGATCACTTTTCAGAGGTGCTTCTCGTATTATTAATTCCGCCAAGGAGGTTCTGTTTTAGTTGAATTCGTCTATTTTGCAGTCACCATAGTGACTCAAAAAGTTATGGACGTATCTTACCGAAATGTACAGGATTTGTTAGGCATGTTATTTGTTAAGAGCAACAGATGATTAACGTTTGGTGAAGATCCGTTCGACCGTTTGTCTGCCTCTTTTTACAAAGTTCTAAGCGGGCTTTGGTGACATTCACACGAGTTAAGATAGCGTCGACCGGGGTGATTCAACGCATTTTCCGCATACTTTAAAATTACTAAAAAACGGCTGGGGGTAGGAAGTTGAAACTTTTCACACTTATATATGATGTTTCAAGGTAGGTTCATGCCAATTTGCAGAGAAGTACGTTTTTTTTTTGTATTGAATTTATTAACTGAAAACCGCGCGATGGACTTTTCACTAAAAACCGGGGTGATTTCACTACACCGTTGGGGTGAAAAATCGCAGTGTAATATCAATAATAGTAAAAAATTGTTAATAACGCAACTAAGATGAAAAACTGTAAGGTAGCTTCATAAGATGTTTTGAGGCAGGTTTATGCTGATATGGCCAAAGGTACATTCTTTTGTATCAAGTTAGGAAAAAAGAAAACCGTGCGATGGACGTCTCAGTACAAAACGGGGTGATTTCACTACACTTTCGGGGTGAAAAATCGCAGTGGAATAGTAGCTGATAGAAAAAAATTTTGAATAACGTATCTGTAATGAAAACAAACTATTAGATACTGCATTAGAAATGATGTTAAAGGGTTTGACGAGCAATATTCATATATTCTGAGCACTGAAAAAACTTGAAAAATGCAATTGAAAAAGTGCGATTTTTCACCCTATACGATTCTTTACATCGGGGTGAATCATCGCACTCACTAAATTCATTAAAACTAACAAACCAGAGGGATTACAGCAAAATGTTTTAACACATTTATTATGGGTCCTTTATCTACGTTTCTGCCACATTTCAAAAAATTTCACCGAAAACTTTGGTCTCCAGCGTCGAAGTTGCGGGACTTTTGCGAAACTCCCAAAAAAAAAGTTTTTCGGGGTGGAAAACTATGACTGTTTTTTGTCGGTAAATAAATGTATTAAAATCGAGCGAACTTAAGTGAATGAATACATCACTTTATAGAGAAAAAGAAGGGCTTTCTGATGGTGCATTCAGTTTTCCTCTTTTTTTTTCATTTTTGAGGTGAAACGTCCACTGCGATAATTTACCCCGGCGTACGAAGTGCGTTAAATCACCCAGGTCGACGCTATATCACGAAGAGTAAATGACCAAACTTTTGTGATTATCCGAAGGTTCGTTTGTCTCTACGTTTGAGTTTCTTAGCAAAATAAATCAAACTGTTATAAACAGATTGGTGTGAAATTTCCATGAGTCGTTGTATGTCACGAGGAGAAAATAATAAAATCTTTGGGATAATCTGTTTGTTCGTGTGTTTGATTTTATGTTTGATAGCAAAAGAACTCAAAAACTAACTGGAACACTCTGAGAGCGCATACCTCCGCCAAGTGAGCCAATGGTAGCAAAAATTCAAATTGCTCTGAAACCATAATTTTCTCCGCATAAACTCCAAAATCCAATCATTTGTGCCTTTTTATATTAATAACAGCTTGTTCAATTTATTTTTGAAGATCCGTTAATAACTTTTTGAGTTATACTGTTAACAAACGTTATCACAAATATGAGTCAAACATACAAACGAACCAACCGATCTGTACCAAAATTTGATCATATATGTCTTTTAACATTACTAACAACCCTTATAAATTTCATAAATATCCATTAAATATTTTTTGAGTTATTGTGCTAACAAGCATAAAATTAAAAACAGTGACAAACGAACGAACGAACAAACGGATCAACACAAAAATTTGGTCATATACTCTTTGTTATATACCTAACAACTCATGTTAATTTCATCAAAATCCATCCACAACTTTTTTGTTATGGCACCAAGAAAAATGAGGCAGACAAACAAACAAACGGATGGACATATCTTTACCAAAAGTTAATCATCTGTTCCTCCTAACATACCAAACAATCCCTGTAAATTTGGTCGAAATCGGTTCATAACTTTTTCAGTTATCTTGGTGACAGACAAAGAGACAAACAAACAAACAAACACGACGAAAACATAACCTCCTTGGCGGAGGTAATGAACGGATCTTTATGAAATTACGGGGGTTGTTAGAAATATCAAAAGACATAAATGATCAAATATTGGTGATAATTGGCTGATCTGTCTGTGTGTTTGACAAATGTTGGTCACTAACATAACTAAAAAAAATTTATGAAAGCATCTTCAAGAAAATCACAGAAACTGTTGCTACTGTCACAAACACAAATGACAATATCTTGGCGCTGATAAAAAGGAAACTAGAGCACTCTGAGAGCGCATACCTCCGCCAAGCGAGGCAACGATAGCAAAAAATTCAAATTGGCTCTGAAACCATAATTGTCTTTCTATAAACTCCAAAATCTAATCATTTGCGCCTTTGGATAATAATAACAGCTTGTGCAATTTTCTTGAAGATCCGTTCAAACCTTTTTGAGTTATACTACTAACAAACGTTAGGACAAACATGAGTCAAACATACAAACAAACCAACCGATCTGCACCAAAATTTAATCATTTGTCTTTTAACATCACTAACAACCCCTATAAATTTCATAAAGATCCATTTATTATTTTTTGAGTTATTGTGCTAACAAGCATAAAATTAAAAACAGTGACAAACGAACGAACAAATAAACCATTACCAAAATTTGGTCATTTACTCTTTGCTATATACCTAACAACTCATGTTGATTTCTTAAAAATTCATCAATAACTTCTTGAGTTATGGCATTGAGAAAAATGAGGCAGACAAACAAACAAACAAACAAACAAACAAACAAACAAACGGCTTGACATATCTTTACCAAAAATTAGTCATCTGTTCCTCCTAACATACTTAACAATCCCTGTAAATTTCGTCCAAATCGGTTCATAACTTTTTGATTTATCTTCGTGACAAAGAGACAGACAAACACGACGAAAACATAATCTCCTTGACGGAGGTAATCATGGTTGCAGAACGAATTTGAATTGTTTGTTAGCGTTGCCTTGCTCGGCGGAGGTATGCGCTCGCAGCGCTCTACATAGTTCATAGATAGTATGTTACTTTTCGGAAGATCTTTCCCATAGTTTACAGACAGATAATTTTAGCCTTCCATTAACAAACACATTTATATTTACCTCCCCTAACGAGGGTAGCTAAGTTTCTGCCATGTTTGTCTGTCTTGTTGTTTGTCTGTCACACCAGGATAACTCAAAGCCATGAACGGATTTTTAAGTAAATTAGAAGGATGGTTAGTCATGTGAACAGTAACAGATGATCAAGTTTTGATGAAAATCCGTTCAACTGCTTGTTTGCTTCTTAGTACCTAACATAAGTCCATGACTCAAAAAGTTATGGAAGGGTTTGCATGAAATTTACATGAGTTAGGTATATTACGGTGAGTAAATGGAATGACAATTTTTGTGAACTGTTTGTTCGTTTGCTTGGCGCCGTATTTGATTTTACAGTATTCTTGTAAGTACATTAACACAAAAAGTAATGGATGGATCCTTATGAACTTTACAGGACTTGTTAGTAATGCTAAAAACCATAATTGATTAAATTTTGGTGACGATTGCTTGGTCCGTTTCTGAGTTTGATTTATGATTGTCACGATATTTGCTAGCAGCATAACTCAAAAAGTTAAGAACGGATCTTCAAAAAATGACAGAAACTGTTAATACTATCAAAAGACACCAGTGATTAGGTTTTGGTGTTTACGTAAAGAAAATCACGGTTTTAGAACAAATTTGATTTTAACGTCACGATGCCTCGCCTTACGAAGGTAGCTATATATGCGGTCTCAAGAGTGCTCTAGCTTTGATGCGTAGCTAAATATAGCTATTGAAAGACGCTATTGCGCGACCCGTAGATAACCCATGGTAGCGTATCATTGTTCGGTTCACTTAGGCTAACGTGATGGCCATAAATAGTAGCTAGTAGTAGAAGAAAATTCAAACCTCCCTAAATAAGTAGCTACCTACTAAGCTCTTCTAACAGAGGAAAAGGAAGGAACATATATTATGTCGATAGTCACAGGGAACCCATGCACGACGGTGTTCCCACACAGGTTCAACGCACATGGGACTACCAAGTCGGGAGAGAAAAAGAAGAAGAAGACCAGAATGAAGGATGAGCAAGTGGGAGTATGAAAATGGATAAAACAAAGTGGGCACGAAAGACAGACGTCCTGGAGGCCTAGCTAACTGCTAAGGTAACTCACAGGGTCCCCCTGGGGGCGCTGCTCCCCATAACATACGATGGGCAACCCTAAACTAACCTAACCCTATGACCTATGGCCAATCCTATGCCCCTTGAGGAAACTATTGTTACTGCAACTCTTGTTTTACGACGTAACACTTTCGCTTTACAAATGTGTAGAATATGGCTTCGCAGAACTGCTCACTTTCTGCTTCCATACCTTATTCTAATCACGTATTTTGCCTTCTTAGAAATATTCCGAGACACCAGCAAAGTAAATACTGTACGGCCAAAAAATTAAAATCAACACTGGACAGGTATGATCCGTGTGATAGATCTGGTTGTCTTTCCGTTGATTCGTAAGTACGACTGTGACGCTTTAACTAGCAATAGGGAAAATCAGGGATCTTTGTGGTATCCTTCATACGACTTGGGAAGGGATCATAGGAGACTGAGTCAAGTTCAAGTTTATGCTGCTGCTTTTGCGCGCAGGTTAAAGGAAGAAAATTCATTGCCAGAGTTAGAGTATTTTCACCCTTCGTATGAATGAGACGGGTCCGAGGGTATCACAATTGAGGAACAATGCTTTCGCTAGGCAGAATGTCAACAGATTCCTTCACCATTATATAGGGGATACATTAGGACGACTAAGCTAAAGTTCCTGTCAACAGTTGCGGACAAGTTAAGTAAAGTAGGCTTGGTTTTAACTCTACTTTTAGGTCCCAAATCGAACATGCCCTTAGTCCCGCTTGATATAAGTTAAGCTCATTGAGTTTATGTCCTAATCGAACGCGCTTTAAGTTAAGTTGCAGGGCGCTCATAATACACCGAAACCATTCATTTCTTTATAGTACATCTGAATAGTGTGAGTACAACGTAAGTGCATCGTCAAGGGTATGAGAACATATAGAACGCTTTTTGTGATTGATTTGAACGTACAGTGCCGTAACATATTTTTTAAAAGTAATTCTTCGTAAGTGTAATGTGCCACCAATTTCCCGTATCAACTGACCAGTATTTACATACAATGTGCGTGTATGTTACTACGAACAATCCGAACACAGCGTACTGCTTCGGTAATATGCGAGATGAATTAGCCGTTTCAGAAAAGGGTTAAATTAAGTCAGATTTGTTTAGGTTAGATAGGGTAGGTTATGCCATGGTAATTAGGGTTCAGCAAGGCTTACATTAGCTTAGGTTAGATTAGGCACTGCTAGGCTGAGTTATGTCAAGTTAGAGAATACAAAACTGAGAACATAACCTATGTAATACTTCAGAAAATACGCGTTGTAAACTTTTATAGTTATGCAAGCATCTCTTACGTTACTGTCCATTAAACTAATAGAACCCAGCCTAGTCTAACATAGACTAAAACAAACGTATCCATTTAATGTTTGAGTGATTCAATTCACTTATTGGCAAAGCATTGCGCGCAATGCTTGATGGCATTTACTTCCTGTAACATGTACATAAAATACACAGAGACTCAATATCAACGGCTAATACACGAGCAATTTTCACATGCTGCTCACATCTAAAAGAAGTTCAAGTCCATCGCACACCTTAATTGACGCCTATTAATTATGAGAATAAAGTTCAGTGCACATAAACTGTGAATTTACACAGTTATTTCCAGGTACTCATCTGAGTGCAACACCATCACAAACCATCACCCTTCGGCCCTCCTACTCTGGCCTGTGACCTGCCATGCCATTGGCTGCCGTGAGGCTGTACTTGCTGAAAGGTTCAGGAAAAACATTTGCACCCCAGACATACACACGCAGCTACCATCTCGTCCAAAAACCCGTACCATTTCCCATCCGACTCCTTGTGGCAGTCGAAGTCAGTATAGAGGGCGGGAGATTGAAAAAAAGATACAAGCAGTGAGAGCGTAAGTACATATAGATATGTGTTCTAATACGCAAGTAAATAGCGATAGATTGACAACTTTCAGAAAAGAGCAGAAAAAATTGAAGATTACTTGTAGAAACATGAAAAAAAAAATTGAAAAAAAAAAAAACTAGGGACAAAGAGCTATGCAAAGTTACAAAGAAGGCAACTAGCTAATAGAGATTTTCATGTTAAGTTACCGTTGTTTAATTACCCTACAAGTCCATAGACCAATTCCACATGGCCATTGGATGAATGGGTTGTCAAGTTTTTGGATTTTGATTAAGTTTTTTATAACAAAGACGAACTTTCATTTTCTTCTATCATGATCCATTTTGTAGCCAAAATGAACAACGTTTTGCCCCATTATTATAACTTTCAAATATGTTCCAACTTCCACGTAAAAATCGTAAAAAAATGTAGGCCCATTCCATCCCGGAAGCTCCCTACGCCACACGCACAACAGCCCACGCCCTTGCGAAGGGCAACAGCTCAACTGGTAGTCTGGCACTCGGGCCGAGTGAAGGGCACATATCTTCTATATAATGGGTGCGCAAAGAGAAGAAAGTACGTATGCAATGGGAAATTTGCAGCTCACCTGAAGAAATGCGAGCAGAGCAGCAATGTCACCATGGTGAGAAGTGGCAGTGCGCTGCGGTACAGCGGCTGCGCAGCAAGCCTGGGCAGGGATTGCCATCAACGCCTGAGGCAGGGCAAGTAGAGATGATGCTGGCACCGATGCAACATTACCGTAGTCAACAAAAAACACCTGAAACACACCAAAATATTTGGACAAAGCAAGACAAAGCGAATGAAAATTTACACCGAAGTAATATTATTTCTGCAAGGGTGTAGCGATAGTACCAGTATCAGTCACGGATTTATTACGGTATCATTACCTCCACCAAGGAGGTTATGTTTTTGCTCACATTAGGCCTCCGTCGCCATAGCCAAGATGATCTAACAAAGGAAGAAACAAGGGACATATAGATCAACAATCACAACACCTCGTCCCTTGTCAGGTCGGGAAACTACCACACACTTCAAAGATAGGACTCCTAAAGGCATGCTCAGCTGAGTCGTTTATAAGCACAGCTGCGCACAGTGTGCGTCAGAATACGTGGGCTCGACCACCCGGTCACTGCGTATTCGCGCGGCTGAGCATGCTGGCAGGAGTCCTCGTACCAACCATATCCTGAGCAATCCTCTTCAGTCATCCTTACGATCTCATGCTGAGAGGTGTAATCAATCCGTCCGTCTAGATGATTTTACTGCTTTAGGGATAGCCAGTACTCCATGTGAATTGCGTATTTTAGAATTTCTTTTATACATAGGCTGAAACCACAACTCAACGACATTCAATCTTATTATCCTTTGCAATTAGTGAATTTTTAGTTTTTGTTAACTTTGTTCTATGCATCAAAATTTAGATCAGGCCTTCTAGACTTTCTGCTTAGTAATGTTAACTGAAATTTATAAACTTTACTTTTGTCTTTACAGATGCTGATAATGACTCTGTAAGTCGTAACGTTCATTTGTATTCATTGAACTTAGGTTTTATCAAAAATGATCTCCGGGCGAGTTTTATACCGTACCTTTTTCTTTCTTATTAGAACCTTTAAAGGAAACAACCTTAATTTGAACGAATAATTTATCTCATTATTAAGAATATTTTCGCTATATTGAAGGGACGCCAACAGTACTTATCCTTACCAAACACAGTACACACACCACTGTGGCGGCACATCGCGGGCGGACGCACTACAGTGCCATTACAGCAATACGTTTCGTAATGACAGGGCGCGTCGGTTAACTTAGCGAATATACCTACCGAATATTACGTTATTATAACAAATAATTTCGTTATATTGAAGGAACGCCAAAACTTAGCAAACATACCTAGCAAACACTATTTCATCATAACGAAATTTCTTCATTATATGAAGTATTTAGCAAAACTTTCAAATTTGTTCGTTGTAATGAAATTTTGTTATACTGGGATTCGTTATTATTATATATTTTGTCTAACCTCCGTAGCCGCAATTCAGGCGTTTCAACAGAGAAACTACCTGTGCAGTATTCAAGTATCGCATATTGGGTAGGCGTGGTGGCCACGTGCGCTACTACGGGCAGGGAAACAAGGCGCAAAGTATAGTAGGAGACACTCTAGGGGTCGGGCCCTATTGTGTCCTTCCACACGAGAGACTAGAGATGTCCCGCGTACCAGGTCGGCTATCTCGATCGACAGCCTACCTCACGGGACAGAAAGAGGAAAGTAGGGAACCTAACTTTACAAAACTAACCTCGTCAGCAGGAACTGCGGCCAGATGCTACATCCCCTGCAGAGAAGGCACTCGGGAGAATTGGGTGCGTGATGCCCAAACATATTGGGGCGGAGAAAGGGCCCACACAGAATATGCCCCTGAGTGCTATGGGGATTCGTTATAGCGAGGTTTCACTGTACATTAATAAAAATTATCAGCAATTTATATTGTTGCTTTTGAATATACAACAATAACAGATTCTGAGTGATGAATGGGGGCACCTAACTAGTCGTGACTGGTTTTATTTCATGAACTGAAGATGTGCAAAACTAAATTTTTTATTTAACTGTACAGCACACGTAATTTGAAGTGCTGTTTGTAAGAAAGGTGACAAACCTAAGTTTATTCAAATGACAATGGATTCTTGTGAGAGCATTTGAACAAAAGGAATACGATACAAATATAAAGCTGGATTTAAAGAGGGTCACTCCATATGAACTCAACAAAAGTCTGAAATTTTCCCATGGTGACCGACTCGGATTTGGCTCAAAAAAAAATTTGTACTGGTACCGTAGCATATATGATGAACATAAGCAAAATAT
>LQNS02000138.1:5630132-5642826 GCA_001587735.2 Parhyale hawaiensis
CATATAGTATGTCGACAGAAAAACGGGGAACCCATGCACGAAGGTGTTCCCACACAGGATCAACGCGCATGGGAAAAGCAAGTCGGGAAAGAAGAGGAAGAACAGACAACAGTAAGATCAGTAGGAGTATAAAAGTGGAAGGAAGCAAAGTGGGCACGAAAGACAGACGTCTCAAAGGCCTAGCTGATGGCTAAGGTAACCTACTCAAACCCCCTGGGGCCGCTACTCCCCATAACATAGGATGGGCGAACCTGACTAACCTAACCTTATGGCCCATCCTACGCCCCCGGAGGGGGAGAATCCGAAGAATACAACGCGCCAAACTACGTTCTGGCTAAGGAATTTCCCATACCTGGATCGATATGCGACCCCACTAAATATTACAAGATATGAAGATCGGTATGGTATGTGTGATACGTATAAAATGAGCTTCATGTCTTTCCTTCAAAACTGACTGAAAATATTTATTTTTAAGATCGAGCGCAAGAAGACAGCCATGGTAAATTTTCTTCCAGCTGGTGCCTCAAGCAGAATTATAATATAGATTTTGTGTCCGCTCTTGAAGAATTAGACGAAAAGTAGGACAGGTTGCAGATTTTGTACTCAAGTTACGTTTTCATTGAGATCGATGACAGGCTGTAAAAGATAGCGGAAGTGGGATTCTTATTCCTTCAGCTGAAAGCACTTCTCGCTGGAACACTTATTGAATTCGAAACAATATAGGTAACTATATAAATGCAGCGTCTGGAGTCCGATTTTATAACTTGTTTCTTTTAGGTCACGACGTATAAATTTGGCACATGGTCAACGAAGCCCTCTGGAGGTGATGATTTTTCACGGGCAGTGGAAAATTATGCTTTCTAGCTAAGACTAGCTTACAGACTTTCTCATTTGACGAAACAGTATTTTCTTCACAAGCCAAAATTTCAGAACTTCAAATGAGGCAGATATTAGAGTTGAAAAAACAGTATCAAGGGTTTCACGGCTACGGAGCGCTCACATTGTGTCTAAGCTGACTGGGGTTGCATTAAATTTTATTGGAGGGTTTTACTCAAGATTTTTCTTCTACCTGTCAATATAGAAGACGTAAGGATGAGAGCAAGACAAAGGATCAATGAAGAAAATGAAGAAGCAAGTCAGAAAAACCAAGATTCCGCCGAGGCCTATAGGCAGCTATAAGGCAAATATATCGATTATTACGTGAATTTTTGACGCATGGGTTCACTAGTAAGAAAATAAAATATAATGAAACGCTTCTTATATCTATTTATTTCGTGTCCGCTCTCAAGGATGTAGGCGAAAAAGAGGCTGGGTTGCAGATTTTGCAATCAAGTCACGTTTCCATAGAGATCGATGACCAGGTTGCAGAAGATGGCGAAGCAGACATGCATCCAAGAACTCCAGCAATCAAGTCTTTAATTAGAAAGAAGAATAGAAATGCTGATGAATTATGGAGCAAAACACTTTCTTTGGACTCCAGAAGACTGGTCTAAGGTTCATTTTAGCGATGAATCAACGTTCAATTTATTCGGCTCCGATGAAAAAAGATTTGTTTGTCGTTCAACTGGTGAAAGATTGTCCAAAAATTGCGTCAAGTCAAATGAAGTGTAAAGTTTGGCGGCGGAAGCGTTACGGTCTTCGGTATGAACTCAGCACGACGCACGGGTCCCTTAGTTCGTCTGCAATGAAAAGTAAACACACAGGTATACAAGGAACTTTTACAAAAACATGTAGTGCCGATCTTCCAAGCCTCTTCAACTAACAAACCAATTTTTATGCAAAATAACGCTCCCTGCCACACGGCAAGATTGGTTGAAGTCATTTTTAGAGCAAAAAGGAGCAAATGTTATGGACTGGCCAGCACAAAAATGATTGGAAATTATTAGGAGAAAGATCGAAGAAGAGAAATCCACGAAATGTGCATGAGCTATGGGCCATTTTGGAGGACGAATGAAAAAACTAACACCAGAAGAATGTTGCAATTTGGTCAGCTCTTGAGGTAGACGATGTCAAGTTGCTATCGACAGTAAAGGGTACCACACAAAGTACTTAATGCTAAAAAATAAATTCATAACGTAGTTCGTATTTGTAGCCTCACTTCATGTGTTTATTATTTTTGAAGGTTGTCCGAACTTTTTGTCGAGACTAATTTCTTACTATTACAATTCATTTGCTTGTAACTTTTGTTTTATTTATCCTCAACAGCTGAAATTTCAACACATTTCATAGCTATGACATGTTACTCAACTAGTGTAAAATTAGCTATATTTCAATTCCTTCAATAATATTGGAGTATTTAAAGATTTTCCGAGGAGTATTTAGGTGTCCGAACCATTATGGCCGCTACTGTATATGCAGCTTCAGGAGTCCGATTGTATAACTGTTTTTCTCTCGGGTCACAACGTATAGATTATACAGATGATCAACGGAGCACTCACTAATTTATCATTTTTCACAAGCAGTAGCCAATTATTTCTTCTAGCTTACTGTCTTTCTCTTCTGGAGAAGATACCGCTTCAAAAGCCAAAATTTCACCACTTCAGTGAAGCAGATATCTTATCTTAGGATTCAAGACAGTATTTTGGCTACGGTGCATATATCATTCCAGTGTTTTACTAAAGATTTTACTGTGCCTCTCACTATGGAAGACGCACGTTTAATTAAAAAGGAGGATAGGGAGCGTAAAAGAAGAACGATACTACTACAGTCTCACGAAAGAAGACATGAAACCAGTGGAGATGAGATGAAGCGTCAATGCGACACTGCAATGTCAAGAAAGACGTGAAGCATGCAAAAAGGTTACAGAAGAAAATAAAAGCTGCTGATAAGCGTGAGCGGAAAACGTGGAAACGGCAAGACAGAGAAAAGAAGACCAATAAGGATGAGAGCCCGACAACTGATCAATAAAAAAATGAAGCAGCATGTCAGAAAAGAAAAGATTCCGCATCGGCCTACAGTATTAAGTATAAATATAGATTATTGCGTGAATTTTTTCACGTGCGGGGGCACTAGTTTCAACATAAATTGCTGCACAGTAACCAAGTACGAGTAATACATGTACATTAGGAGATAGGCGGGGGCGTCTTCTGGGTGCTTTTTTCATAACTACACCTGTTTCGAGAGGGACAGATTGATGACAAATCGTATCAGCTCTGCAGAGATGGTGAACAAACCGTCAGTCACCATATCCTGTGTCTCAGTCACCCCACTGATCTTTCGGCGAGCAGCCCTGGGCTGGACACACTTGGGGCCGCGCGTACCCTTGCATTTCTTCACTCCTTTGTTGACTCTCCCCCACCGGAGCTTCCTTCTCAAGCTGACACAGAGAGACCTTAGTAGTGTAAAGGCGACGAGATACCAGTTTTTGAGGGTAACCTACCCTCACGCGTGAGCTTCCAGTTTATAACGGCCAATGCACTACCGGTTTATCGGGGGTCTGGGGGGGACGCAAACCGGAAGGGGCGGCGCGATGACCCGGCTGCGCGAGGGGAACCTACCCTCAAAAACAGGTATCTCGTCGCCTTATACACTACTGACCTTGGTGATGGGACCGAACAACAACAACCCGTTTCTAAGCTGTGTTTCTCACATCGTCAGCAAAAAATTCAACCTTTCATAATCTTGATATTTTCATGTTTCATCATTGTATCTGATGCTTCTGTTCCACAGCGGGACCCGTGGCTAATCTATCCTACCTAGTGTACCTTTGTTGGTCTTCGGAGGAAGTTCAGGTGACGTTCCGCACTACACAGAACGTGTGTAGAGTTACGATGCTGGGTGTTTTCTGTAGGATCGCAGTTAGTTACCGATGAGAGCCTGCAGCGAATTATCTCTACAATACACGTAACCGCTGATCTATCTTATATTCTTCCTACATGAGCATGCAGCAAATTTTTCAACTCTATAATTTTGATATCAGTGGCGTTTCGAATAGTAGTAGTAGTATAAGAAGATTTGAGCCTCCCTAAATAAGTAGCTACCTACTAAGCTCTTCTAAGAGAGGACAAGGAAGGGACATATAGAATGTTGATAGAAAAACGGAAACCCATGCACGAAGGTGCTCCCACACAAGATCAACGCGCCTGGGAACAGCAAGTCGAGAAAGAAGGGGTTAGAACACACAACAGTAAGATCAGTAAGAGTATGAAAGTGGAAGGAAGCAAAGTGGGCACGAAAGACAGACACCATGAAGGCCTAGCTAATGGCTAAGGTAACCTACACAAACCCCCTTGGGGCGCCACTCCCCATAACATAGGATGTGCAAACCTAACTTACCTAACCCTTTGGCCCATCCTATGCCCCATGAGGAGGGCGTTTCGAATATGCCGAGGCATTCTGCTTCCCGTACGGTGAAGCTATTGGAATATTTTGTGGCCACGACTTTTCCACCTCTGCTAGGGATGCGTAGGTATGTGTTGGGATGTGTTCTGAGTGTCTGGCGATAATCCGCTCATTCACATTCACAGTGATACGTTCCAGAATTTCCCAGTACCTATATATGATTGTAAATCGCTCGAATCCTTCTTGAATCGAATACAATTGGAGACAGCTGAATCGTTTCTGGTAATCGTACTTTTGCATGCCTCGAATTCTAACCGCGAACGATCTTTGGATAGCTTCAAGTTGTTCTAACATTTTTTTTCTTGTAGTCGGCATCCGAAGTGGAGAACAGTTTTTTTTTGAACGCATGAATTGTTTCCATAGTGTGAGCAGTACAGCTACTTCGCGTGACAAGAAAGTTCGTAAAACCTATCCACTCCATCGTTTTCATACAGCGATAACTCTTGCAACATGTTCTTCGAGGTACCATCGTCTTGCTTCTCACTCCCGAGGCTTCTTGAAAGTGTATTTCTTTCAATTTTTTTCAAATTATGTCCATCGCTGATGGTAGTGTGGATTCGAAGAGCATCTGCTTTTTTTCGTATGCAGTAGCCAATGTTTTCGTTTCATTTGATGCGACAGCTATAACAATTATAACAAAATATAGCAAACTTGGACAATTTCTTCAATTGATTGTTGCTGCCATGAACTCCTCCTTCGTGAGGTCTCTTGTTTCATTTTTGAGTAACTATTGTAAGTCGCTGTCTCCACTACAAAGGCGACCTCTCAGAGGAAGAACGAAGGGACATAGGTAGTATGTGATAGAGACGTGGAGCCCATGCACTAGTGTCCACACAGGATCAACGTGCATGCGAAGAGCAAGTCGTGAATAACAGAAAGAAAGTAAAACATCATCAGTAGGCATATGAAACTGGAAGGAATCAAAGTGAACAGGGATGAAAGACGTCCCGAAGACCTAGTTAAGGATTGGTAACCTAGCCTATATTAATTNGCAAGCACTTAACGACCAAAGCTTCCCAGGCCATTTTATGCTGACTTCTTTTCACTTCCACTCCATCTCTATATTTAAGCTCCGTATATCAGCGGCAATCGATCATGCTTGGGGGCATTCATGGCGGAGATTCTTCTTCCCCTCTGTTTCTATTATTTTCATTTTCTTCTTCTCTTTTTTCTCTTTCGTCTTCTGTTTTTTTCCTCTCGTTTCCCCAATCCTCTATATCCTACTAACATAATGGCAATAGCTCAAAGAAGCCAGGGTTTCTATTTTTTATTTTCTTTTTCGTCTTCCGTTTTTTCTCCTCTCGTTTCCCCAATCCTCTATATCCTTACCTACCAACATAATGGCAATAGCTCAAAGAAGCCGGGGTGTTAGTCCCGGTGTCTGGGAATGGGCCTCTAGGTTCGTCTATTGCCGCCTATCTAATCTAATTATTGCGCAGATATGTAGTTCCAGAGCATCCAACTACATATATCGCCTTTAATTCACTTTATAACTAAACCTTAGGTACCCAAGCCACTACTCTATTTCCTGAATCATTTTTCTATGAATCATTACAAATAAATTTGGTAATTCAGGATTTACTGCGATAGAAGATAATGTTAGTACATAAAGAAACAATACACTTTGAATTCACTTGAGAAATTAGTTGAACTAAAAACAATAAAGCTAGATAGGATGTAAAAGTAGGCATCTTCCTAAAATTTACTAAAATGCAAATAGTTTGCAATTAATAAAATGAACGTTTCGGACGCAATCGGCCCATCATCAGCAATTCTGATATGAATAAAGAATCACATTTAACTGGAAAGTTTACAACAAATGTGAACGAAATAAACTGAATTAAAAACCTACTTAAGAACAGCCGGTGACCAAGAGTGGGGTAGCACTTTGCATATCATTGAGTTCTGCTTCAAGTTTGTGAATGTACAGTGATTCTATGGTTCTTAGATTCTGAATACCAACGGTGCAATTATTTTGAAATCATTAATGGAAACTGCACTAGTGCTCTGAAGGCGTGACCACGAATAGATGAATGGGAAGGGGTGGATAAAGGTATATACCTGGAACTGACACCTCCGTGCTCGGCAACTCTGGTAAAAAGGCTACGAGTGGTGGAACCAACGTAGCGCATTCCACACTTAGAACAACTAAAAATGTATACCAGAGATGAACGCAGAGGGTCAAGCAGGCGGTCCTTATGGTGGAACAGGGAACCAATTCTGAACTTATTAACTAAAATTACATTAAAATTTCGTGTAGGGAAATATTTCGTTAGCAATTTGAGGAGATCTGTCCGTAGTTTACAGGACTGGATAGTAAAAAAAAAGGGAGAACCAAATATGTACAATTATTAACAAGTTGATTTTTGCCACTAGAGTAAATTCTATCTAAAAAGGAAATAATTTTCCTCTATGAAAATAGACTGAAAACCATTGGATATAAAGTATTGCTCAAGAAATTCAAACTCTAAATGCAGGCTGATGAAATTAGAACAAACATTCCAAGCACGGTGTAAAAGAGATGTTACACTACATTTCAATCAGTTGTCACAGTAGCTAAAAAAAACTGGTGCCTAATCCGGAAAATGTTCATTTACGGTAACAGATGTCCTTTAAACATTGTTAACGCAATGAACAGCTACATCTAAAAAGCCAAGTTTATTGTTCTGCTCTATTTCACTCGTGAACTTTATATTACTATGTTTAGAATTGAGGTAGTCTAAAAAAATTTGCACACGACTCCGATTTCGAAATAACAAAAAGGTGTCATCGACGTAGCATTTGTATAAGATTGGCGTAAATTCAGATGGACTATCATCAAGCCACAGTTTCTCAGAAAAACACATAAATATGTTGGCAAAGGTTGGTCCTAGGGGCATACCCATACCTAGCCCATCCTGTTGCAAGTAAAATTTGGAATCAAAAGCGAAACACGAATTCAAAACAGAAAGTTCTAAGAGCTTCCGAAACGTTCATTTCAATACTTGCGAACTATTTTAATTTTAGTAAATTTTAGAAAGATGCCTACTTTTACATCTATCTAGCTTTATTGCGTTTAGTTCAACTAAATTCTCAAGTGATATCAAATTGTATTAACTAGCTATATCCAACAACTGTACGGCGGATGTGGATGTAAATTATTCAAGGTCCTCCTGAACACCACCAAGAAACGCATTACAGCAAAACTTGACATACAGTTTTTGGTGAAATGCAAAACTTACAATGTGTTCCCTAAATACCTGCGATTCAAGTTGTACAGAACTCCTCTTAAGTCACCGTCTCTCTATCGTTCCTGGCAAGCAAAACTGCTCATCAATGAAATCAGATTCAAACGGAAAACACTGACAAACCTAACCAAGAAACAGCAGGACTGTGAGCGCCAGGCAAATGGAATGTTTTCGTCCCTTGACTACGTCCTTCTGAAACGGGCAGTGCCAAACTTAACTGAGGACTTTCGCCGGTAGACTCTCGCCACCCCTAGTTGTAAACTTCA
Organism: Parhyale hawaiensis; assembly: GCA_001587735.2. Taxonomy (NCBI): domain Eukaryota; kingdom Metazoa; phylum Arthropoda; class Malacostraca; order Amphipoda; family Hyalidae; genus Parhyale; species Parhyale hawaiensis. The sequence goes on from LQNS02000138.1 coordinate 5,637,967, forward strand.
TAATTTGAAAATTTATAATGAACTGGCTCCTGTCGACCCAAATAGTGTAATTTGGAACATTAGTGCGTGTGTTTTGTCAGATAGGTTGAAATTCATTTTAGCATTTGGGTTAAACTTTTGTCTCCCAATATACAGGCTGTCCTTTGATAACTATTTTCCTGATGCGGAAAAGGAATAAGCCCGTTTAAAAACATTACCTTGCACAAATCTTCCTGAATTTACGATCAATTTTCGCAATCTTGTACAAAAATATTTATTCAATTTCAAATCGCATAAGATTTTTTCATCCATCATTACAAAGGCAGATTTATCTTTACTTCGTAACTTTTCTGCGAACCCTGACGTTGTTTCAAAACCGGACAAGAGTAACGGGGTAGTCATCTTGGATAAGCACATATATATTTATAGTCTTAATGCTGTACTCAATAATTCCCTTAGGTTTGTTCCAATTGTTGACCCAATATCCAAGTTTTATAACAAAACTAGAAGATCGCATCAACAACTTTTTGCGTTAACATAAGCAATCTATCATCTCAAATGAAGTGTATCATCAGCTGTTCACTTCTGGCTCTGGTCCGGGGGATATTACATATATGCTTTGCCAAAATTCCAAAAACCAGATTTTTCAACCAAGTTTCAAATGCGTCACATTTTTGCTGCATACTATCTACCTTCCTACAATATTGCCAAATACCTAGTACCTATTTTGCGGCCTCTCACCTTTAATGAGTATACGGTAGAAAATTCCGCTTCCTTCGGCAGTGTTTTATCAAGCATACAACCTACCGATCACTTAACAATGGCCTCATTTGACGTAGAAAGTCTGTTTACCAATATTCCTTTGACCGAAACCATAGGTATCATCATTAACCGTCTCTTCAATGCTGCAAATGATTTTCTTTTGGGTTATACCAAGTCATTATTCAAGAAGCTCTTAGAACTTTCTGTTTTGGATTCGTGTTTCATTTATTCCAAATTTTACTTGCAACAGGATGGGCTAGGTATGGGTCTGCCCCATAGAACCAACCTTTGCCAACATATTTACGTGTTTTTCCGAGAAACTGTGGCTTGATGACTGTCCATCTGAATTTACGCCAATCCTGTACAAACGCTGTCAATGACACCTTTTCGTTCTTTCGAGATCGGAGTCCTGTGCTAATGTTTTTAGACTACCTCAATTCTAAATTTAGTAATATAAAGTTCACGAGTGAAATAGAGCAGAACAATAAACTAGCGTTTTTAGATGTAGCTGTTCATCGCGTTGACCATGTTTTTAGGACATCTGTTTACCGTAAATCAACTTTTCAGGATTAGGCACCATTTTTTTAGCTACTGTGACAACCGATTGAAATATAGTAGTGTCATGACTTTTACACCGTGCTTGGAATGTTCGTTCCAATTTTATCGGCCTGCATTTAGAGTTTGAATTTCTTAAGCAATACTTTATATCCAATGGTTTTCAGTCTATATTTATAAAGAGGAAAATAAATTCATTTTTAGATAGAATTTACTCGCGCGGCAACAATCAACCAGTTAATAATTGTACATACTTGGTTCTCTTTTTTTTAGTCCCCAGTCCTGTAAACTACGGACAGATCTCCTCAAATTGCTAACAAAATATTTCTCTACACGAAATTTTAATCTATCAAATTTTAGTTAATAAGTTCAAAATTGATTCCCTGTTTCACCATATGGACCGCCTGCCTGACTCTACGTTCGTCTCTGGTATACATTTTTAGTTGTTTCAAGTGTGGAATGCGCTACGTTGATTCCACCACTCGTAGCCTTTTTACCAGAGTTGCCGAGCACAGAGGTGTCAGTTCCAGGACCGGTATACCTTTATCCACCCTTTCCCATTCATCTATTCGTGATCACGCCTTTCAGTGCATTAGTGCAGTTTCCATTAATAATTTCAAAATAATTGCTTGCACCGTTGGTATTCAGAATCTAAGAACCATAGAATCACTGTACATTCACAAACTTAAACCAGAACTCAATGATATGCAAAGCGCCACCCCACTCTTGGTCACCGGCTGTTCTTAAGTAGGTTTTTAATTCAGTTTATTTTGTTCACATTTGTTGTAAACTCTCCAGTTAAATGTGATTCTTTATTCATTTCAGAATTGCTGATGATGGGCCGATTGCGTCCGAAACGTTCCTCTTAATAATTGCGAACTATTTGAATTTTAGGAATATACTTAGTTTTATATCGTATCAAGGTTTATTGTGTTTAGAAACAATCTTAGAATATCATTCCATTAATCTTTCTTGCGATATCGTGTACGACGGCATCACTGATCTATGAAAAAGGAGGGAAGATTGATCTAACGACTTCTAACAACTGCATCAAATTATGGGCCACAAAGCAATTAAACCTACTAGGAGACGACAGAACTCGACATCAATGAGAAAATTTTGAACGGCTTAAGCTGAAAGTTAAAAATTTCATAATGCAGTATCAAGCTCAAAGAAAAATGAAGAACGTAGCGGTATGAAGATGAGTGCAAACAGCTAAATCACAGAAAATCCTTCTTCACGGCCAGACTAGCATGACATTTAGGGCGGCACCCATATGTAGCGATGGATTCAAACTAGTAAACTCTCCAGTGGTATAGTTAGAATCGCCAATAATTTCTACAATGAAGCCAAGTCAACCCGTGCAAGTAAATAATGGAGTGGACACGGGTTACGGAGTTGGAAATCTGCTTCAGTAGTCGGAGTCATAGTAGAAATTTAGAATTCGACCCAGCCTTCGGAAAATTATTTATAAAAATCTTAATTGTTAAAAATTTGAGAATTTTCGGTCGTAAGTTGTAAAAAAAAAACTTCAAATATAGACACGTTTAGGCTTAATTAATCCATGTGTTTGCCAGTGACAGCTGAGTACCAAAACGGTTTAAGCAGAGTCTTGCCTAATGCTTACTTATCCTAACTCTTTATCCTTATATCATAAAACCCTTCGTGTATTTTTTTCGGGTCCGCTCTTAATTAAGGAAACAGACGGAAATAGGCCTAGTTGTAGATTTTGTAATTGAGTTAAGTTTTCATAGAGATCACTGACCAGGTTGCGGAAGATGGTGAAACCCTTTACCTGAAGGCACTTCTTTCTTGAAACACTTTTTGAAATCTGAACGTTAGGCCCATATATATGCAGCTTCTAGAGTCCGATTCTATGACATTATTCTTTTAGGTCACGACGTATAAATTCGGCAGATGATCAACGGAGCGCTCACGATGCGATGATTTTTCACGGGCAGTAGACAATTATTTTTTCTAGCTTAGTGTTTTTCTCTGACGAAGCAGTTTTCTCTTCATGAGCCAAAATTTCAGCACCTCAATGAAGCAGATAGCTATTTGAGTTATGAAGACGGCACTGTATCTTTGCTACGGTGCGCTCACATCGCATAAAAGCTGACTGGGGTCGCATCCAAGTTTATAATAGTGTTTTGTCAAGGCTCCTTGGTTGCCAAGGAGATCGATGCCTTGGTTGCCAAGGAGATCGATGATCAGGTTTCAGAAGATGGAGAAAATGGGATACCCCTCACTTTGTCTGAATGCACTTCTTACTCGAAATACTTCTTGAAATAGAAGCAATATAAATGCAGCGTCTTAAGTTTGCTTTCATAACTTTTTCTCTCAGGTCACGACGTGTAAATTCGGCAGGTCAACAGAGCACTCTGGAGGTGATGAATTTTCACGGGAAGTAGACAATCTTTTCTTCTAGCTTACTGTCTTATATGACGGAGCAGTTTTCTCTTCTGAGGCCAAAATTTCAGCACTTCAAATGAAGCAGATATTTGTTTGGAAAGGCGGTATCAACGGTATCATTGCTACGGAGCTCTCACATAAGCTGGTATTTTGTATCAGGTTGTTGGGAGTGTTTTACTGGTAGTAGCATAAGAAGATTTAACCCGCGCGGGCCACTTAGTTTTACCAAAAAGACGAAATTTACTCGTTCTGCCATATTCACTGCTGTACGCTTAGAAAAAGAGATAGAGATGCAAAAAATTACAAATGTTGAATATGAAGCTCTACATGATGCCGTCTTGATATTTTTTTCTATACTTAACCATGTTTGCAGAATGGGGCGTTAGAAACCGTAGATTTTAGTCAACACTTCTTTGTGCAGAACATGTTCCAATTTCATATGTTATCACTTCTGGTAAGGGTGTGCCGATTAATCGGCATCGGTAAGATTCGGTACCTACTTCCGATATTAAAGATTTGCGGATCACTAAATAAGCACTAAGCTCTTCTAAGAGAGGAAAAGGAAGGGACATATAGTAGCTATGTCGATAGAAAAACGGAGAACCCATGCACGAATGTGTTCCCACACAGAATCAACGCGCATGGGAACAGCAAATCGGGAAAGAAGAGGAAAAACAGACAACAGTAAGATAACTAGGAATATGAAAGTGGAAGGAAGCAAAGTGGGCACGAAAGACAGACGTCCCAAAGGCCTAGCTAATGTCTAAGATACAGGGTTGCGGAGTCGGAGGATTTGAGGTGGAGTTGGAATCTCACTTGCTCTAGGAGTCGGAGTCGGAATTTTTAGCCCGACTCCGACTCCGGAATCCCACTTATAAACAAATATCATTCAGTTCTGAATTTTCAGTAACGGGCTTGAAAAAAAAAATTGTACATAAAAGTGGATATTTTTTTAGTACATTTCTCTTTTATAGCTATAGCTACCATGTAGTATCTATTCCATATGATGAGGCCATAGACAAAATGTGGGGTAGAACTTTCGCACCTGGTACATTATGTGAGGGGGGCACGGGGGGGGGGGCAAAATAATCAATTTTGGGCCGATTGTTCTGAAATTTGCATAGTATAAGTATTTTTGAAAAAGAAACACAT
>LQNS02000138.1:5738721-5755548 GCA_001587735.2 Parhyale hawaiensis
GCGAGATTCAGAAAATGAAATATTTCCACTTTAGACCATAACATTTCAGAAGCTATATTTGTCACCCTTACTCCAAGCGCTGAAATTGTATGGTATCTCAACTTGTTTTTCAGTACATGAATTTTCTCCTATTAAACTCTTAACTGCGTGACAGAGAGACGGACCAACATTGGAGCAAGGGAGGGAGCAAGCGACCAACAACTGTGTTTTATTATAGAGTGGATTCTATAGGGCAGCTTGCGATGTATGTAGTTATAATGAGTTATACTCTATGCCAGACCACCGGTGGTCTGTAAGTCTCTTCTCATTAGTTACACTTTTTAACAATAAGTGTTACTTGCATACAAATAACATTTATTTGTCCTATGCTGTAAAATCTGCAGGAGCCTCCGTTGTAGCAATAAGACGTTGTATTTTAGAACTGCGTGAAATCTGCAAATTCCTATAGGTTAGAGCACTTAGTTTTCAAGTAAAATACGCAAGTTTCATCCTTTGTTTGCTAGTAAAATACGCAAGCTTCATCCTTTAAAGAACGATTGTGTCAGGGAATTCCCTTGTACCGCTATATGCAACATTTAATAGAATCTATAGGTTGTATAGTATAGTACGTATTGTTACGTCTTTTAGTTTTTGAATTGATGCATAGATTAATGCGAATTAATGAACTAATTCATAATATGCCCACGCGTGAACCTAAGGCTGTAATAATACTTTTATATAACTTTGCAGAGAATGTAGGTTGTGTGCTTTGAAAGTACTTTGATTTTTTTTTTTTCTGACACTTCTCTGCCACTCTATATTGTTCAAGTTCATTGCGTGCGAGGGATCTGAAAAACGCATTCATATTCATTTCCATGTTAAAATAGTACTTTAACATCGAAATGAATATCGATGCGTTCTTAAGACCTCTCACACTTAAAAATTGTAACTTAATCTATAAACTTTATTTTTATCATGTATTGCATTAGCCCTAGTTTACTACTCTCGTACTGTGATAGTCTCTGTTGATGAAAACCTTCCCATTCGGAAAACTTAATAATTTTGATTTACGGTGTATACCACAGGCTTTCAAAAAAAAAAAAAAAACCGTGAAACCTTACACCGATAATAGAATTTCGATAACGGCAAAGGTTAGAAATAGTTCCATTTGCTCATAAAACTTGATCTACTGAAACACTTGTAAGCAAGTTACTATATCGCTGGTTAGTGCCTCACTTTATGAAGCACAGACTAACTGAACATATCGGCGAACTGTCGACAGCGTAGTACGTACAAGGAGCCTCAAGGGAGTGAGTCAGACATTCAAAAAAATTAGTACGTAATAAGTTCGCATAATATAACCAGGGGTTGTAGCTGCACAATTGATTGTCGAATATCGAAGACATTCAAGCAGTTTTTGCCACGCAAATTGGCCGGTATGTCATGCTCTCCTGTACTTAGTGAAGGAAGTGATCCAAGTCGTGACTAGGCGCATGAACTTCTTACGGAGAATTTAATGGCTTATTGAAGAACAATATTGCTATCGAATGGATCACTCAATAAGGAGATACTCGTGACAAAGGAAGTGCATTGCGCCACAACGGGTCAGTGTCACGGTGCATTGAAGGGAGACAAGAGGGTCCTTGAGCTAGTTGAAATATCTGGAGGAGAAACAAATAATATATTGGGGTTACGAAACTTGATCAAAATACATCGTAAATGTTAATAAGTTACGAAATAAAATAAAATGAATGTTACTTGGAACAAATTTGATGCATACTTCTTGTATCGAACTAGTGATAGATTTCATGATGATATCATTTGAATAATAGCTAACTAGAGACTATGTATGCAAATGACACAACAGCTTAACGAATAATAAAGAAATTCTACTTAAGGGAATCGTAAAACAGTTTAATGGGAAAGCGATAGAAATTCTGAAGAGGCTGTAGTGCGCTGTTGCTTATATATATTTTTTCAATTGTGAGTTATCAGACAAGTATGTGATATTTCCGTGTTTCAAGAGGATGCATAAACTAAGCTTAATTTTTAAGGTTGAATACTTAAATCAAGAAATAAATTTGCTCACCAAATGAGAAGAGCTAAATAATTTCTTTCACAATCAAATTCATATCATAAATTTATTTCCTAAATTCGGGATGTTGGCTTTATTGATTAATAGCGTTATACTGACAAATAAAATGGTACGAAGCATATATTGAGTATGTGGCGTGATAACGTCAGAAACTAAATATATGGAGAAGCCTCCAAAAAAATAATCAGCAAAATGAGTGACGGCAGGTGACGATAAGAATAATGCAGTACGGCAAATTAGCTTCGGGCACATGCATGGTTAACCGTAAAACACCATTTTTAGCAATATTTTATTGATAGCATCACAGCGATTTATGCTGACACACCTATAATATGCTTTAGAAAATGCAAATAATACAGCTACTAGTAATTCTACGGGCAAACTTTTCCTATAAAACTCCATAAACATTTGCAAGTACTACAGGCTTTGAAAGTTCTATGGCACTGAGTTATTTTCAGTACTCACAGGATAAAAAGTGCAGCTGACTTTTTAGATTAAATTTAGGGATGTGAACGAAGACATCAGCGATGTGTTCTTTATGGATACTTCTCTGCATTCTTCTTGTCTGCACGATGGACGAAGACGGTACGTTATCGTTTTCTTTTATTCGTGCATTGAAAATTTAAAAAAATTATAACTCACGTATCATATAACTAAAACCCATTTACTACCACCTGAACAACATACATTTACAGTATATGATGTTGCTTTACTCATGGTACAGCTAGTGGGCCTATATGTCAGCCTGTCATTATATTGATGATTGAGTTCTTGATGAAATTAATGTCTGTATCATTGTTACTAGCCCTTTTGCCGAGCAAGTTATTATATATCGGCACTCCCTCTTTTCTGATACACCTGAAAAGATGTTTTTCAACAGCCCGATAGATGGGGTGAACAGGAGTTATGGTCAAAGCTGTGCAAGGTTGCGTTGCTTACTCTCCTTTAAATAATTTTATTTTCGAGTGAGAACATGCTGTTAAGTGCTAATATCTGCTGGTGAAGGCTGATTGCATTCACGTATTTACCCTGTGCGTAGTATATGTGTGGCCTCCTCTTGGTGTGACTGAGCGCCTTAGCCTGCTGAAGAACAATATTTATTATTTACTTTAAGCGTATTTGCAATCCTGTTGTGTTATTGATGAAAGGTTTATCATTATAACCTCGTAAACTTAAATTGATAGTTGAATCCTATTACTGAGAAGAAGCAGCCAAGAAGGATATGTATATAAGGTCAGGGTTAATATCCCAACTTCGACTTAAACCACAGTAACTACTGGTACAATACGCCATACCAGCTAGGGATATTGTTTATTGTGTTTGGTTAGGGGTTAACGTGTTACTTGGGATATAAACAATATGATTACAGACGGAGTAACAGCCTATTGGATGTAAGATCCTAATTCTTATTCTCCAATGAAAAATTAGGACGCTCAAGCCTGGTCCAGACATATAGCGGCCCTGATGAAGCTTTATTTATCTTCTAATCGTGTTTTCTATTCCAAGGTACGGTATTGGCGAACAAGAGGTACAGACATCCCAAGTTTACCCACAACTCTCCTCAGCGACCAGGGTATGACTTCATAAACCCAGTGGAGGATCTTGCAGCATTTATTGCTAAGCGCAAAGCTTCTGTTGATGGAAAGCGGAATCTGAACCAAGTTCAACTTTTTCCAGTGAACGAGGACAATGATTTAAGTACTTACGAAGAGCATCCCAATGCCATTGTCGAAAGATACTTCGAGAATGAAAACGGAACTCATCGCCTTGCAGGGGTAAATATGTCAATCATTGACAACCATACAAGTGTCACGGAAGAACACGCGAACAGCACACTGTACCTTCTAACAAATTATCGGGATTTCAACAGTCCCGATCAATCTCGCGAAAACTTCAGTGATGGAGAAATCGAAAATGAGGGCTTAACCCAAAGTTATTCAGACACTGCAAGAGACAACAGTGGCAGTCACAGTTCAAGTGAAGGTTTTGTTGGTGGATCTGAAAAGAACGGCAAACAGTACTTTCAGAAAAACAGGAAGGAGAGAAGACTTAGGGGTACGGCGGCAGCGAATCCAGTTATTGATATCGAAAAATTAACGGAACCAGAGCCATTGTCCAATTCAGCCTCACAGCTGACCAGCTGGGTATTACTAGCAGTGATGCCGTGTCTGCAGCAGGCCAAACGCACCGCCCAAGAGCTAACGACTTCCACTTCTCCTCAACAGCAAGAATCACAGGAGAAAGATCAAACCGAAGAAAGACAAGTAACAGCATCGCAGTTACAGCGTACTCGCCAGAGTGATAACACATACAGCACCGATTCATTCGCCTCAACTATTCCTCATCCTAGAGTCGAAGTATCGGTTGATACAACTATGCCAGCATTTCCTGATACAAGCAACGAGCCGGGCGAAGTAGTTAACTCAGCGACGGCTATGGAAAACACGGTGCACAAAGATGAACATTACAGAGAGACCACTTATGTTACAAAGGATCCAAAGTCTGTAAAAGATGATGAAACAAATGAACGAGATAACCCAGATTCATTTGACTTGTCTTTTACGTTTAAAATAGAAAACGATGTCGAAGATATCTCCTCTGCTGCACAGCCTCTTCTCCCGCAAGATAACGATGATAACGGCGAAGATCCGAGTTCTACAACAGCGAGGCCCAGTTACTCGCACCGAGCTGAGAGGAACATCCATGAAAATGCAAGGATTGCTGGTCGTAGCTACTCAAAGCAGGTACTACTGGACAAGCACGATGCCATGGACGCTTCTGATTTCGATCATTCCAATCAGACACTTAACGATAACGAAGAAAACGCGAAAGGAAATGTTCTTCCTATTGTAATTGGCAGTGAACAAGCCGATCTGGAACTAAATGGAAATGCTGATAATACCAAGTCGAAAGTTTCTGCAAATAAACGTGATGAAAACACTAAAGACAGTGCGCCTACGCAGAGCCGTCAGCAGCCTGGCAAGGTCTCGCAATACTTGAAACGAAAGAAATTTGCGAGTGCAAAGCTGGAGGATGGGAACATTCGTTTTGTTGACGTCGATTTGGAAGACTATTTTGACATGCCTTCGGGAAAATTTGAGCGTAGAAATATGACTGCAGCAATAAAATTAGAACACAAATCAGAAGAGCATAAATTAATTGAGAATCTCTTTACCGGATACAATAAGTACATCCGACCAACAGATAAGGGTCATATGCCTACATACATCATCCACAAGCTCGCACTCCTCAACATAATGGAACTGGTAAGAACTTTTCAACAGCGTACACTACATAAATTAACATGTAGTAGCTCATCGACTGCTCGCCATGCTTCATCTGTTATAAGTTCTCTTCACAAAACTGCTCACTTTTAGGAAATGGGTATTATTTTACTCTAACTCACATATAGTTTTTTTTTTTCTTGCTCTTAGTATGTTTATTTGGTCAATTTAAGGCTAGGTATCTAATTCTAAGAATGACCGTCGTGTGTTTATAAATATATATGTGCGTGTTCGTCATTCTCAACAGAAATGAGTACGATGAAAAACTGAACACGATACTGAGCGATGAGACAAAATATCAGTCAATAACGAGAGATTCTACTGAATGCCTGCAGAGAAAAGTAAACAAGGAGATTACTGCTGTTAACGCAACGTGCGGCCCTCGCATTTTGACGCCTATAGTAGGAAGCTACTCTCCCGGCCATATATGTTGCAACGTGAAAACTCAAAAGAATATAACCCCCTTAGACCCATCATATCGCAAGTGAATAGCCCTATTCATAAAATGGCCTAAGAACATGATGCGCTAATAAAGCCATATATACCGCGAAAATGCTCCTTAAACGCTCGAGATGAATTCTTGGGGCTCTTAAAGAACAACCGACCAGACGGACTGCTGGCTTCATATGATGTTGAAAGCTTATATACAAACGTTCCGGTGGAAGAGACCATCAGCATCATCCTCCGTAAAATATATATATTTATTTACATGTTCGGTGTCACGCTCTTAACGAATAGAGAGGAAAAAATTAGCTATGGCCTTCCTGGTTGCACTACCGTCGTTCACGACACCTTTGCGTTCACGTAAGCTTCCCTGCGCGCGCCACCACTAAAATAAACACTACCTAAGCTAACTTAACCTAACCTAGCCTAACCTAACATAACATCCTTACCTAACTATCTAACCTAACTTTACCTAACCTAACCTAATCCAACTTAACCCAACTATAACCTTTCTAACCCTACCTAACCTTACCTAATCGTACCTAATGTTACCTAACCTTACCTAACCTACCCTTACCTAACCTTACCTAACGTAACCTAACTTAATCAGCGATACAGCGAGCAGCGCGGCGCGCCAAATTGAACGTCGCTCACACGCACACGATCTGCTCACACAAATACGCACACAAGGTGTCGTGAACGACGGTAGCGCTTCCTGGTTTCAATAGTGTATTCATCTGCTTGAAGACTGTGGTCATCATGCCAAGCTTCATAGCAGAATGATAGGTAGAAAATATTTCAGATTGCACTCGAACAGTATATCTGAATTCCGGTCTTTCTTTGACTACGTTGAAGTCCACTCGATGTAAATGCATACGGCTTCTCTAAACAATCTCTTCCATCGTGATGTGTACTTTCTTCTGAGATTTACTCCATCCAAGCTTCAGGTGGTACTCTTATTTGTTTCATTATCAAGGCAACTGGTAAGATTTTCTTGAGCGGTCAGCAGGCGCGTAAAGACCACGATGATTGCTCGGCAGCAAATTGTTTTCTCCTCTTATTTTGGGTTCTTCTTTCAACAGAACAAGTTTTCTTTTGAGGAAAAATTTTTCGAGTCCGAGTTATATGTCTGCGGGCAAAAAACATCGATTTTTTGTGCATCACCGAAAGAAGCTGGGTGTTGTTCAGCCTTACACGCTTATCTCTATGGTTCCCTAATTCAAGTTGGCAGTTGCGCAGCATCCTACACAAGGAAGTTATCGTATTGACTGGAATACAGGACGTTCAGGTTCCATAGTTTAGAGGAGTAACTATAAGACGTCTTTTTTCAGCTGACGTCTTATAATTACTCCTCTAAACAAGGAAGTTAATAAGACTTTTACATATATAGAAGGGAGCTCAACCGTCTACCCTAAATAGGTAATAACCTGAGAAATCATGAAGAACATGTCTTGTCAACACGAGGTGCTACCGAAACAGAGATCTCCCTTTCATAGAAGCAAGGCTCTGCCTTAATATCTTCGCGATGAAGCTACAGGCAACATAAGACTGGTCTTTACAAATTCTTCGCTGTCACTATTGACAGCACGGGCACTCTAGTTTACAAGAATAACGTTTTTGTTGCAAATACTTAACTTTCGAAATATTTTACTTTGAAGTTCCCATTGTTTTTCTATGGGAGAAAATAACACAGATTTTAGGTAAAGTTAGGAGAGGCAAGGTTAGGTTAAGTTAGGTAAGGTTAGGTTGGGTAAGGTAAGGTTAGGTTAGGTAAGGTAAGGTAAGGTTAGGTTAGGTTAGGTTAGGTTAGGTTAAGTAAGGTTATGTAAGGTTAAGTTAGGTAAGGTTAAGTTAGGCTATGTAGGTTTGGTTAGGTTCCTTTTGGTTCGGTAGCAAGACTATAATGACGCCGGTAATTTTCTCCCAAAGAAAAACAATAGGAACTTCAAAAGTCATATATCTCAGAAACTAAACATTTGCGACGGAAACGTTATTCGTGTGAATTGCCTTAAATTGACCTAATTAACATATACTGAAGGCAAGAAAAATAACAAAAACCATATGTGAGCTTAAGTAAAAATTTACCGGAAATTGTTAGCTTCCCACTGAATGAACGGAACAAAAAATTTACAGATATTGAAAGAATATGTTAGCCTCTGAATGCAGAGGACCTCAACAAGGTAGCTCACGACCGTAAGCTTTTTCCAAGTTTGTTTTCGTTTCCGTTATGATGTTTATTAAGTATGAATCAAATTTTTGAAACGCAAAGAAACAACTACAGTTGCTGGCAATAATTCTTTAATTTTAGTGTAGCTTGTTTTTCGGAATTACGGCTATGACCTATATATGAAAACAATAATATAATTTTCATAGCTTCCTGTCCCAGTTTGACCCACAGCTCATCTTAATACAGGTTCAACACCGGCTATGAGTTGCCATAAAACTTTACCGCAACATAGCCGGCTTGATTCTTTTATAGGTCATGTACATATGTACAGTACGTGCATCTATCCGAATTGTCAAGAGTCATGCTTGTGTACCCGTTGTAGCTAACGCAACATCACGTGAGAAGCACCATTATATACCTAGAAGAGATATCGGACGATGATGTTAAAATCTACACTGAGTTTCACTAAAATCAAGAAACTCCACCTCTTTAGGACCCAATTAAGCCAATATTCGTCTTATCCCCCACTTGAACTTCAAAATTATATTTATGTATTTTGATTCGTTGAAAATTACTGATTCAGAATATATAGGTCTTTATTTGTGGAAATGCTCTTTTGTTTTATCAAATTTTCGTCTTTTCAGCTTCTTAGCTGACCCGTCGGAGCGCGCTGCTGCTTAAGGTTAGGTAACATGCGTATGCGTAACAGCCAAATTTGCTCCTCTTTAGGCCGTGCTGTCGGGTAGTTAGGCATCAACCCCTTCAGATGCGCCTCTCTTTAGGCCGTACTATCGGGGAGTTAGGCAAAAACCCCTCAGATTCACCGTTCTTTAGGCGTACTGTCGGTTAGTTAGGCATAAACCCCTTCATAATATCGGGCAAGTTAGGTAAGGTATAGGTCTGGTTTGCCTAATTTCCACAAAAAATGGATGTTATTTTCGTTTTCAGCACGCCTCAATTATGCTAGAAATCACTTTCTTATACTATAACTCGGGTGGGGGATAAGACGAATATTTACCCCAATTAATTTTTTCTTAGAATAAAATGTGCTATTTTATGCTTCATAACGCATAGACGTCTCGTAGCTTATTCGGTTCATTCCTCCGTATTTAATGAGACTATATAAGACGTCTTTTTGTGGCCACGCTCGTAATCAGAATCACCCTGATCATGATCATCGTGATCACTGAAAAGCACAAGAACGGTCAATGATTTTGTAAACAACCCAGAGACCGTGAGAGACGCCATGTCTATTTTCGAAAAATAAATTTCTATCGTATTTTCACGAAAAATGGTGGGAAATGGATTTCTAAGGAATTTTTATTCACTTTGAAGTCCTTGTATAAGTGAACTAGCTGTATTTAAAACGTTTTGAACATACACAGGTATAAAATTAACGAAACTTTAATTCTGGACGTCAATATTACAAACAATCATCATAACATTATTCAACTTATCCCTAACTATAAGAAAACATTACGAACTTGCATTCCAAATTTTGAATTTTTACTTGTCCAACGGCTGGAATCACTCTTTGATCACGCATGATTAGCCTGCGGAGGAAATCACGCTGCGATCAATTCTCACCACTCATCACGGTTGATTGCTATCAGAATCACGTCAAAATGCCGTCACAAAAATGCGCGAATCATTCGCGGTCAGGGGCAATCATCCGCGCGGTGGTCACAAAAAGACGCCTATGGTAGGGTGTCCTACCACTTTATTGTGAGGTGGCCTAAAAGTCGTCGTGTAATTTCGTTTCACTGCTTCGTTCCAAATATCATTTGGAGAGAGCTAAAGCTGCCCGTATCTAATTATCCGTAGATTTTGAAGATTTTTTAAAGAATATGCAGTTATTCTGTAACCCGTACAGATTTGCCTCTTGGCTATGGCTAAATGTACAAATAATTAAGCTATGTGCATGATGAGCAGAAATGTTAGATAACGTACCAGTATAATACACTTTTAGTGCATTGCATTAAATGAAAATGAATGCAGGACAATATTTTTTTCATTAGCTGAAAGCCGTAAACCCCCTATTAAACACAATTCACGGCTGAGAAGATTAGGTCCATCTAGCCAATCTGCGCTACGGACATTGAAAAGTCCGAGTGAATGCCAAAAAATGAAGTACCCCAGCACAAAGAGTGCAATTTCTACCCGCAGGACACACGACATCGGAAGTTACGCAGCAATACAGAAGTCATTTTGCTTTGGAATGACGTGCATCTGTCGTGGAAGCCGGCAGATTATGACGGAGTGTCTGCCATCAGAGTGCCTTACTACCAGATCTGGACGCCTGATATAGTTCTCTACAACACGTGAGTGATTAGTTTACCTTAGAGGCAAGATTATAAACTTGCATGAAAGAATTGTTATTGATACGTTGTTAACATTAATTGTCGGTGTGATAATAACTCTGCATTTGAAAGCTCAAAAAAAGAAGAAGTTGTCAGGCAGCGCTTTCCTCAAAGCTTGTAAGAGTTAGTAAAAGTTAGGTAATTTACTCATTCTCCAGTCTTAAAGTAGTAAAAATTAGCTAATTTACTCATTCTCCAGTCTTAAAGTAGTAAAAATTAGCCAATTTACGCAATTTCCAGAATTAAGTATAGTAAAGTTAGCTAATTTACGCACTCTCCATAACTAAGGTAGTAAAAGTTGGCTAATTTACGCTCTCTCCAGAATTAATTCGTTTGTTCAACTTAACAAACATTGCTCAATGAGTCGCTTATTGTTTCCATAGGTAATTTCTAAGACGTCAATTTCACTTTAAAAATTCTCTAAACCTTCATTCCCAGAGCTGAGGGCGACTACGAGAGCTCCATCCTCAATACCTACGCCATCATCACTCACGAGGGCGTCATCGAGCTGCTCAGCCATGCCATCTTCTGCTCCATTTGTGACATTAACGTCGAGTTCTACCCTTTCGACGAACAAACCTGCAAAATGAGATTTTCTTCCTGGACTTACGACGAAACAGGGGTGAGTGTGACTCTTTCCGATTTATTCATGTTATATCCTTTATATCTTGGAATTTTAATGGACTCCTATCCTGAAGGAAGTTAGTTACAGCGTTGAAAACTAGTCTAACCCTGAATGCCAAATTACTTGAACAACAGTTTTGGTAATCATGTCAGCAGTGACCTAAACACCAGTCAATGCATGTTTTAATTGTTGATTTGCATAGTGGGCTGATAAAGTATTACCAGTGGGGCTTTGGGGACAACGGTGTAATGAATGCACACATACAGACAAACTCATGTCTACGTCTACGACATGTTCTTCATCGATTGTGACTCACTTTCCAATTCAGATCTAAGCTAATTGATATCTGTGTTATGATCGTGTGCGGGGCTTGCGTATTTTGTAAAAAGCCAGCGAAGCAAAAAACTAAGGTAGCATTATGCAGAGCGACGTAGATTTATGACGTAAATATACATAAAAGCTGATGGCAACACCGCACTTACAATAGCTGACTCTTCTCAAACATCCACCGTAACGCATACTAACCTCAGCTGTGATGGCGGGTTCGTGCTGTAAACATTCGACGTCGTCACAGCCAGCCAACCGTTCGCATATTTCGATGCTAACTCGCAAAAATGAGAAAAACGCACAGCTTATTGAGCTCCAATTCACTTCAAATTTAAAGTGATAACCGGAACTTCAGTGGTGGCATTTGCGAAAATTCATTTACCGCACGAGTAGCATTGGGGCTAGTTTTTTTTTTTTGTAATCACGTTGTAGTGATCGCAAGGAAGCAGTGAAACGTTCGACCCCTTTAATTGTATTACCACAAGCGGGAAGAAAAAAAAATCTATGGTGTGATCCGGCTTATGCCGATGCCACACGCAAGTCAAAAGAACGAGTATCGTCAATTTTCGTCCAAACGTTATGTTGAACTCTCGTGAACACAGCTTTGAGATTGCCAACAAATGGTGTAAAAATGTTTACCGTCAGTTCAGTTTACTCCGCAGGTGCCGTTAGTTAACTTTCGGACATTTCATTTTATCTGGAGGAATTTATAACTCAAAATTCTTTGCGAGCATGTGCTATTTATATTTAAAGGGGCACATCAACACTATCGGGCGAAAAAATGACGATGTTCGTTTCATTGACTAGCGTGTGTCATGCATGGTCATTAAGGAGTCAAATGAGTTAGCCGCGTATTGCATCAGTCAGAATCCAACTAGCCGTTTCATTCGGGATTCAATCTTGTTTTTTTCCAATTAGAACAACACTACTTGATTGGAATGCTGCATGCTCACTGATTCTGTCACTGAACGATTGGAATTTTACTAAACTAACATCCAAAATTTAAATTCGATGTTTAACGGCCCTAGGGGACAATCTGATGTATCAGATGGCGAAATTCCATCGCACCTTCACTTTTGATTGGGACAGTAATGGGCTCATGCGGAATATTTGCCTCTTTCTTCAATGAGCCACTGCTAGCCAGCGAATCCTTCTTCAAATTTATCTACTGAATCTTTCTTTCCCCGTGGATCACTGTCATGCCAAGCGATATAAATTAATACAACAAACAAGAAGAGCTGTCGGCATGCTTATATTTTAGTAGACCATCTCGTGACGTAAAAATGACAGCCGAGATTTTGTAATGTCACTTTTTCATTGGTTATCCTAACGAAGGCTGCACTACAAAGGTCAACTCAACCCATCTTAACAGATGAGAGCCCTCGGTTCCAATTAAGCTCTGCAGCTCAATCCTTCCTACTAATAGGTGACACGAAAAACAAAGTGTTGAGTAACAAGCACTCAAGAATCAGTTGATTTAAATTTCCGCTCCGGATCCTATACACTCATAAATGCAACTTCAGCAGACTGATATATCAACACCCAAGCAAAAAGTTGATTTCTCATATGAAGAAACCAATATGGAATAACTGATTGCTGCCCTACTGCACCCTAAGAAATGCCACGCTCTTTGCTGCGTTCATCATGAACTAAAAGCAACTGTGTACAGAGCTCTCTGAGAGCGCATAACTCTCCCAAGCAAGACAGAGTTAACTAAAAATTCGAATTAGTTTTGTAACCATAATTTCCTTTTTATCAGCACCAAAATCTGATTTTTTGTGCCTTTTGACAATAGTAACAGCTTCTGCAATTATCTTGAAGATCCGTTCAAAACTGTTCAAGGTATTGTATGCTTGCATCGTGATTATAATGACTTCTTCAAAACAAGAGTTTCATTAGCCCAAGTTTTCGACATGAATTTACATCAACCGTCGGCAGGGAAAATATGCATATATTTCCTGCCTGGAACTATATACAAAAACACGTGTCTATACTACGGAAGAAAACTCTACAGCAAAAATAAAAGTAATTTCAAAATTTAATAAAATATTAGCAGACGTTGAGCAGAGGAAGCAGTTGTTGTGGGACATCTAAGTGTCTGTTGATCCCATTTAGTTATGGTACTCTGTAAAATTATTCGACTAGCCTACTGTACGAGATTATCAATTTTTAAATTACTTCCTGCAGTATTGCCACATTTCCAAACTCAAAAGAATGACTGTTTTAGGGGCAGTGTTGATAAGTTATTGGTGACGCTTACTTCCTCCACACATTGCTTGCATGTTTTTAGGTTTCTTTCGGTTTCGCTGATATATGTAGCAGGCATCGCAGTTTGAGCATTCCAGTTTATAGACCAGATCCGTCGACTCTTCATTTCTTCTTCTGTCTTTGAGTTTGAAAAGCTGTCTTTCGATTGTATGATTTGATTTATTCTCCAAAATGATGTTATGAGGTTTTAGCGAACGCAAGGTACACCCTCACTAGACAGCATCTAATGTACGGTACACCAATGAATTTGACATTTTATAAATTGGAGGGTGGCAGAGGTTGATCGTTGTTCTGAATACCTTAGTTTTGTGATTAATTATTTCGTTCTTAAGTAAATTTAGAAGGAAAGTTGTTGTTCTTGAGAAACATTTTAACGTTCTTGACTTATTCTTTTTTGTGCTCGTCACAAAACTAATTAATTTCTGTTACACTTAACATGCCTATCAATCTCTGTCAGTTTCGTAAGGCGCCGTCCATAATTTTTGAGTCATCTTGGTGCCAGACAAGCAGAAAGACAACCTTGACAAAAACATGAACTCCGTGGCGGAGGTAATAAAGCTTTGATGCGCAATGAAAGGAAAAATCAGAGTAGCTGTACATAAATAAGCGTGATTACTTGGATTTCAAAGTTGTCAGAGCGGAACGATTGCACGCGACAGTGAATGAGACAAACCTGAACGACTGGAATTTTCGCAAACTGGAATTAGCGCAACATGGAATACGCACGACACGGAACAAGTGCGACAAGGAATATTCGCGAACTGGAATAATAGTTAAAAATGCAATTATAGGAAAAACAGGCAACGCTCGCCTAACGTGACCTAATATTTGGAATCGTTATCTAAACTAACCCATCCTATCCTAAACTGACCTCATCTAATCTAACTTAGCCTCTTATCTAACCTAATCTAACGAAACCTAACCTTACCTAATCCAACGTAGCCTCTTCTAGCTAACATGGCTTCTCATAACCTCTTCTAATGTAACAAAGATAATCTAAAGTAACCTATCATAATACCTAAGTGCCCCTATTCTGGTTGGGTTAAGTCCGTGTCCCGCGTATACCACTCGCGCTCGTTCAGGTTGCTCTCGTTCAGTGTCGCGTGCGATAAGCTTTCCCGTCAGAGCAAAAAGTGCACAGAATTTTAGGGATAAAGGAAATTATTACAATTTTGGCCATCTACCATCTACATTTGCAATCTAGCATAATTTTAGCCTATCGGTTCCCATCAACATGCAGCACCATCAAAATGCAGCAGAATCGCTCAAACCTCCAAACGTGGGTAGAGGGAGGGGTTATTTTCGCGTATCTATTTTGTTAAGAAGCTGACACGAAAGAGACTAATATATAAATATACAACTGCACAGCTGTGTTTATTACTCGTGAACGAAGTGAGAGAGGCGATAATGTTCTCGTTCAAGATTTAAGTTTATATATTTTTCTGTCCACCCAAAAGGGATAGAAGGAGTTGAGCAATGTTCATATTTTTTTTTTGCAGAGAGTCTGATGGGTTCATCTAGATGTGACCCATGCCAAAAAAGCTAGAATTAGCTGGATATAAGAAAATGACGGCGATGAAATTTGCTTTCACCGCGGGTAATGGTCTTACGTCACGAGGCGTTGTAATTAATGCATTGGTTTGATTTGTAAACTTCTATATGTGTCTTTCGTGTCACGCTCTGATGAAAATAGATGGGTGTACTTTATGTCGTCCGTATAATATGCAAAACCTTGAGCCAAATACATAAAGTGTGTCACACTTTTCTTTGTCGATAACGCTAGAATCTTAGAGTTTCTTCAGGAATCGATTGATCTTGTCTTTTTGTTAATTAAGTACTTCCACCTGTCTTTAATAACTATTTTAAACTTGGAAGAATCGCTTAAATTATTTTCAGCTCTCTTTATATAATCTGCCTTATCGACAAGAACGATTCCGTTACTTTTTTTCGGTCTAAAGATTACCAAACTTAACATTTTTAAGCTCATTACATTAGATAAGATACGCGGCAGTAGACAAACCTATAGGCCCATTTCCAAAGAGACACCGGAACTTACGCCCCGGCCCTCTATGAGCTATTGCCATTATGTTAGTAGGATATGGGGGACTGGGGAAAAGAGAAGAAAAAAAGGGGGGACTAGAATCTCAGCCAAAGAGACGATCTTAAAGGCACGCAAGCACGATCAATAGCCGCTGATATGCGGAATTTAAAGATGTCAAACTGTGTAGTTGAAGCGGAAGAGAGAAGAAGACTGATTAAGGTGGCCTCGGAAGCTCTGGCCGTTAAGAGTTTGCGACTCCTGGAGGAGGAGTTCTTAGCTGTGGAGGATGTGTCTCCCAAAGTATGTTAAGACGATTTTTAAACGCGTTGACTGACTCCGCACCAACGACGTCGGGAGTCTATCCCAAATGCTGACTATGAAATACGGAAAGAACTGCTGACTTAGGGTTGTTCTTCGAGCTTTTTGCTTGAGTTTTTGACCGTTGTTTCGCAAGCGATCATTAAGGTCTCTTTCAAAGAGTCCCGTTGTAGGTACGTCGTTGAAGCCATTCAATTACTTGAATGTTTCTATTAGTTGCTCCTTGAGTCGTCTTTGCTTGAGAGAGATCAGACTCAGTTCTTTTAAGCGACATTCATACGGCTGGTTTCTCAACTGAGGTATCAGTTTCGTTGCTCTGTGTTGGATTCTTTCCATGTTATCGATATCTTTACAGAGATGTGGCGACCAGAATTGAACAGCAAATTCTAAGTGTGGCCTCACTAATGCCTTGTACAAGGTAACAATGATGTCCTTGGACTTGAGTTCAAAATTTTTGGTGATGAATCCCAGGACTCTGCATGCCATTTTAAGACTAGTTTCTAAGACCTCTGTGTACATCTGAGCATTCTGTCTACCTTCCATCATCACCAAATTCGCCTTGCCCTTGATGGAGAATGCTCCCCAGATCATAAGGGATCCGCTACCAAAAGGTCGTTTGCTGAAAAGTTTGTCCTCCTTTCTAAGATCATGCCAGTAGTTTTGAGAACCGTCAGGTCCGTTTAGGTTAAACTTTTTTTCATCGGAAAAAATATCATTAGACCAATTTTCATGGTTCCATTGCACTTTTTCTCGAACCCATTTTTCGCGTTTTACCTTGTGTACTTTCGTGAGTGCTGGTGCAGTTTTTCTCTTCTTATAAATGAAGTTCTTAGATGAACCCAGGATCTGTCGCACTCTTCTCGGTGTAACATTTAATTGCAGGGATGTTTGCAGGCTTTTTGACCCCTCTCCTGTCCGA
>LQNS02000138.1:5768876-5781638 GCA_001587735.2 Parhyale hawaiensis
GATATTTGAGGTGGGAAGACGGTATCAACGGTATCTTGGCTACGTAGCGGGCACATTGTATATAAGCTGCTATTTTGTTTAAGTTTGTTGGAGTATTTTACTCAAGATGTTACTTCTGCCTTTCTATATAGAAGACTTAAGGATACCAACACGATAAAGGATTAATGAAGAAAACAAGAAAATTAAGAAGCAAATAAGAGAAGAACAGATTCCGCACCGGCCTATAGGCATTAGGCAAACGTATAGGTTATTGCGTGAATTCTTCACGCACGGGTCCACTAGTGTTTTCATAATTAGTAATAGGAGTACGGTATATTTATGGAAAGCGCGAGTAAATACACACTCAATCTTGTTTTATCGGTGACGTGACAATCACTCGGCCAAAATTCAGTTAAAAATTTCACTTCAGTGTTCTGATGAATTGAAAACAAGAAAGACGTTGAATAACGTTCTCTGGTATTTGTCGTCTATTAAAAATACAATAACCGAAATGTTCCATATTTCTGCTATTCCACAGGTAGCTAACACTTGTCCAAGGTGTTAGAAATATATACTTCCGATCCAGTTATATCTTCCTTAAGATAATACCTTGTCATTGCAGTGTCGTAGTGTCCTAATGATTAATACTGTAAAGCACATGTCCTTTTCAGCGATGACATACGTGCTACAGGTGCAAAGGCAGGTTAAATTCCCGCTCTTCTTCTTCATAGTTCCCGGCATTCTCATTAACATCTGCGGTGAGTAAAAAAGAATCTAATCGATAGCCTATAGCCTTCAAATAACGGTGCTTATCAGAAGTTAATAGTAGACTAGTAAGGCAATACTTTTACAGAGCATAGGATTTCATGTAAAACTGATCATATACGGTAAATATGCGACTTGATGAAGCTGGCGCTGACATTGAGCACCAGCCATCATTACAGTTCATTTATAGATAGTAGGACATACATACGTCATTTTAAGCCTCCTAGGACAGTGAAACGGATATTTCAGATTAGATTAGATTGGATTGGATTGGATTGGATTAGATTGGATTGGATTAGATTGGATTGGATTAGATTGGATTAGATTAGATTGGATTAGATTGGATTAGATTGGATTAGATTTGATTGGATTGGATTAGATAGGCGGCAGTAGACGAACCAACAGGCCCATTCTCAAAGAGACACCGACACATACGCCCCGGCGCTCTGTGGGCCATTATGTCTATCTACTATTAAGCTAAGAGACGTCTATCTCTTTAGTCGAAGAGGAAAAGAGAAGATGGATTAAGGTGGCCTCGCTAGCTTTCGCCCTTCAGAGTTTGCGACTCTTGGAGGAGTTCTTATCTGTGGAGAATGTCTCTCCCAATGTTTGTCAAGACGATTTTTAAACGTCTTGACTGTCTCCGCACCGACAATTAACGCCGGAAGGGAGTCCATTCCAAATACGGAAAGAACTGCTGACTTAAGGTTGTTCTTCTAGCTATATGCTTGATTTTTGTCCATTGTTTCGCAGGCGATCATTAACGTCTCTTTCAAAGAGTCCCGTTGTAGGTACGTCGTTGAAGCCATTCAAATACTTGAATGTTTCAATTAGTTGCCCCCTGAGTCGTGTTTGCTCGAGAGAGATTAGGCCCAGCGCTTTTCAGCGACATTCGTATGGCTTGTTTCGCAGCTGAGGTATCAACTTCATTGCTCTGCGTTGGACTCTTTCCATATTATCGATATCGTTACACAGATGTGGCGACCAGAATTGAACAGCAAATTCTAGGTGTGGCCGCACTTACGCCTTGTACAAGGAAATGATGATGTCCTTTGATTTATATTCGAAATTCCTGATGATGAATCCCAATACTCTGCTGGCCATTTTCATACTTTTGTCAACTTGCTGGCTGTTTATTGGTTGTTAGTAAGTTATTCCCAAATCAGGTTGTTGGGTGACAGCAGCCAATTCTGTCCCGTTCATTTTCAATTGGGTTGGAGGATTCTCCAGCCTTACTGGCATTACTGAAAAATTGTCGACATTGAAGCTCATCTGCCACGTTGTGCTCCAATCCATGAGGAGTTCATGGTCTTGTTGGAGTTCAGCTCTTCTCAAAGCAGGATGACATAGTTTGGAATCATCCGCAAATTTACTGATTTTACTACGGATGTAAAGGTCGAGATCGTTGATGTAAATTGTGAACAGAAGTTGGCCAAGCACGCTACCTTGTGGAACGCCTGATGATACCTGCGTCCACTCGGTCGTCTCGCCTTCAAGCTTCACTCGCTGCTGCCGACCCATAAGCCATCCTCGGATCCAACATAAGTAGTCTCCTTGTATGCCATTGGCTTCCAACTTTTTCATTAGCCGCTGATTGGGGACTTTGCCAATTCCCTTTGGGAAGTCTAGATACACAAGGTCCACACCCTCTTCTTCATCATTAACTTCGGTAACTTTTGAAAAGAAATTCGATGGTTTTGTTAAGCAGCTTCTTCCATTTCGGAAGCGGTGCTGGGTATCGGATTTTAACTGATGCATCATCAGGTGATCAGTGATGCGCTTCTTCAAGAGGCGTTCGATGGTTTTGCTGACGACCGATGTAAGACTGATTGGTCGATAGTTGCTGGGGCTTTTCTTATCCCCTTTCTTGTGTATCGGTATCACGTTAGCTAATTTCCAATCCTGGGGAACTTCTCCCGTTCTTAGATACCGATTAGATATTTCGAGCAGTGGTTTCACAATGACGAGCATCTTCCCGTAGTACACGGGGAGTAAGATTATCTGAGCCAGTGGATTTAAAAACATGTAGGTGGGTCAGTTCTTGAAGGATCACGATCTCCGTGAAAACACATGTGTTTATGGGAGCAACTTGTATCGGTACTGGTTCAGGAATATCAGTGACATTTTCAATAGTAGATGCAGAGGTGAAATAATCGTTCAGGATAGTGGCTCTGTCTCTTAGGTCATTGGTGATTTCCCTGTCAGGTCTGTTGAGAGTCCCTATGGTTTCTTTTTTGAGACGTCTTTCAGTTACATATTTATAGAATGCCTTTGGGTTGCGTTTTGCCATAGCGGCTACGGAAACTGCTTTTTCCCCTTTAGCAGTCCTGGTTACTTTCTTTGCATCCCGACATGCCCTTATGTGACTGGACCTGTTTTCTTCTGTTGGATTACGCTTCCAGGCTTTGTAACGCACTTGTCGTCTTGCGATGTAGCTTTTGACTGCACGATTCAAGTAGAGGGTATCATTACTGAAACGAACTCGTTTAATTGGGATGCATTGTTCAGTTGCTCTCAGGATGCTCGTCTTCAAAATATGTGAGCATTGTACAACACTGGCGCCTCTCATTGGTGAAACGAAGTCAATTGTTCCTATTTCAGTTACCATTCCTTGAAAATTTGCTCGCCGGTAGTCTGGCAGCTTTAGAAGATCCGCATTGGAATTCGTTGCCAGTTTTGAGAATAAATTCAATCATGTTGTGGTCTCCAAGCCGGTCTAAAATGGCAAGGTCAACAATCTTGTAATCAGGAGTGGAGAATACCAGATCTAGAATTTTACCGTATCTTGTTGGTGCATGAACGTGCTGGGTTAGGTGGTTGTGGTTGAGGATTTCGAGCAGTTTACTGCCTGGTGCTGGGCTGCACAAGGTACTCCGATCAATTTGGGGAGGAGGGGGAGATTGAAATCTTCCATTAAAATTGTTTCATTCTGGGTATTCAATGCATTTTCGATTTTGTTGTAAAGTGCTGCATCAGTTTCGGCGGTACTGCTAGGGCTTCAATAGATCTATAGATAGGCGAGCATATTGTTCAGCGGCAGTCGAATGCCGAGACGAGCATGGGTAGTGATAAATTGATATTCTTTAGTCGCTGCGAAACCTTTACAGAGGGGATTGAAGTGTTCCTTGATGTACATGATTGACCCCCCCCTCCTCTGCCATTTTCGGTGGGTCGTCTTTATTGAACAAGTTGTAGCCTTTCAATACAACTTCTGCTTCCAGATTCTTGTGTGAAAGGTTGATCCATGTCTTACTGAGTGCGATAACATCATACGCAAGATTGGCTGCTATAGCTTGGAGTTCATTCATCTTCTTTGTTATGCTCTGAACGTTGCCAAATCAGAATTTGACGCTGAGTTTACATTGTTTCTCTGAGTCAGTTGTACGTTTGAAATGTCCGATTGCTGAGAAAACATTCGGGGTTTAAGATCAGAAACGGCTAGAGCGCTGGTCTGTAGTTGAGCAAGAGAAGTGTTTTGTATCCTCATTTCCCTCAGGATATGACACGAAACGGATTTGCGTGGCTCAAAGAAAGCGGAGCCCATGCATGGGGGAACACTGCGCATGTGGCTGCAGTTAAAAGCTAAAAGTGGCCACGAATAATAAAACGTTCGATTTCACATAATAGCAACACCAAGGAAACTTATAGGGCCCTCCCAGAGCTGCAGGAGTGAGGAAACGCTTAGCGTCTTCCAAAAGCTGTAGGAGTGGGGAAACGCTTAGAGTCCTCCCAGAGCTGTAGCAGTGGGGAAACGCTTAGCGTCCTCCAAAAGCTGTAGGAGTGGGGAAACGCTTAGAGTCCTCCCAGAGCTGTAGGAGTGGGGAAACGTTTAGCGTCCTCCCAGAGCTGCAGGAGTGAGGAAACATTTACAGCCCTCCCAGAGCTGCAGGAGTGAGGAAACGTTTAGCGTCCTCCAAAAGCTGTAGGAGTGGGGAACCGCTTAGAGTCCTCCCAGAGCTGTAGGAGTGGCGAAACGTTTAGCGTCCTCCCAGAGCTGCAGGAGTGAGGAAACGTTTAGCGTCCTCCCAGAGCTGCAGGAGTGAGGAAACATTTACAGCCCTCCCAGAGCTAGAGAAGTGAAGAAACGTGTGGACTCCTCCCAGAGATGGAGGAGTAATACAACATTATTAAGAGTTCTCCTGGAACTGGAAACGCATAAGCTTCAAGGCTAACCTAATTCTACGCATGGCCCTGTGTTACATCCCAAGTCTGACGCTGGGACAAAATGCGTCAAACTTATTCATAATTTCACACACAGCACGGATCCTACACCTCTCGAGTATACTCTACTGGAAGATTCGTCATATCATTTACTAAAAGGCTGAAAAAATATATTTCGATTCTCGTCAACATACATAGCCACTTCTCGAGTTGCTTGTTGGTGAGCTGTTTTAAGTTGTTTCGGTTGTATATTTCTATGTTGGAATTATCGTTTGCTCTACAAATAAATTTAACCAACTGGAAGGAAATAATAACTGACCAGCAGTTCCTTAATATAAAACTGACTCCTGGAAGCCCTAGAGAAACAACGTTTTTAATATTTTCGATCTGTTGCAGCTTTGATGGTCTTCTCTTTGCCTGTGGAGACTGGAGAAAAAGTGGGTCTGGGAGTCAACTCCATGCTCGCTATGATAGTCTTCCTCATCGCCATGACAGAAAACTTGCCACCCACAGAAAATTTGCCTCTCGCCGGTAACAAAATTATTGGTTCTAAGACAGCTATATAGTACCGGCTTGTTACTTTAATAAAGCAATTTCGTAGGCCTTGAATGCAGTATATATTTTACCATAGCGTTTGCTATGGCAGACATGTAAAAATTTAGCATGAAAGAAGTGATAATAAATAATATTATATAGAAAGCAATTCAGTGCGCATTTTCTCGCCTGATTATTGTCATGAAAACAGTTCATAATGCCTCCATAATGAGATTTCCAGAATTCAGCAATGTTACTTTCTCCTGTAATTCCATCTATCGATTGAGCAAGAGCATGCACTTTCGGCTTCAGATTTTTTATTTCCTTCCAAAAGTCAACACTCTTATTTGAGTAAGATTGCTACTTAGTCTTTCAGCTCTGAGCTCGTCCTCACGCCTACGTACATATTTAAGGGCAATTCGGCATCTCTGTATTGTGTAGTTTATTTCTTTTGTACCCACAGTTGGTCTTTACGAGGCCTCCCTGCTTCTCTCCACACATTGAATGCGTGTCTGATAGCTTCGTGAAGTTCACGAACATGTTCATTCTAGCCTGGGAGCAATACCAAATATATGACGCCCAGATTCAAGAATGGCTGATTGTATGTCAGACAAGAGCGCACATAGCCTTCCTCGAGAGGATGATTCAATGTCAATGATATTTTCCTCCAGGCAGTCATTCAGTTCAGTCACTAAGTGCTATATTATGTGCTCAAAAGAGTGTACTGCCCGTTCATGCATTGACGGCTTACTTTGATTAGATTGATCAAAGTGAATGAGCATTCTATGCCAACTGTGCCAATTACACCATGGCATTGCGTACTGTTGCAGTCATTACCTCCTCCGAGGAAGTTATATTTTTGTCGACGTTTGTCTACCTGTCACCAAAATAACTCAAAAACTTTTGATCGAATCTTTATGGATTTACCAGCCTTGTAAGGTATGTTAGATGGAACAGATGCCTAACAGTTGGTGAAGTTCTGTCGAACTTTCTGTGTACTTACCTGTTTTTTTTTTTTTTTGGTAAGATACTCAGAAAGTTCCTGATGGATTTTGGTGAAATTTTCAGGAAATGTTAAATATGTTACGAGGAGCAAACGACCAATTTTTTATATCTTATTCCGGTTTTCTATTTGTTTAGAGTTTGTCAGCAAAATAGCCCAAAAAATTGAGAACAGATTTTTAGGAAATCTTGAGGAACTGTTATAGGATGGTTAAGAGGCACAATGGACCATATTTAGAATAGAATAGATAAATGGCAGTTGAAGAACCAGCAGGCCCATTCCTAGAGAGCAGCTAGGACTTACGTTCCGGTGCTCTATGCGCTATCGCCATTAGCTCAGAATCATGGAGATTTTAGTAATGGTTCGTTCAGGAAATTATGGTGGTCTCTGCGTTTATAATTTTGTTTGTAAGAACATAACTCAAAAACTCAACGACGGAACTTCAATAAATTTGCAGGAACTGCTAGAAATGCTACAAGGTACAAAAAGTTAATGATCCAATTCTGAAGATGATTAAAAAGTAATCCTGTATTCAGGACCAATTTAATTTTTTCGTTGGCATTGATTGACAGAGGCATGCGCTCTAATTTTTTATAGAGTAAAGTAACATAATTTTCAATGCTAATAATATTCCTAATAAACACAGGGCTGTACTACGGAGTGTGTCTGTCACTGATCGCTGTCAACATCGCGTCTTCAGTGTATGTACTCGATATCAATTACACTGGCATGAGGGGCTTCGAAGTACCGAATTTCATGAGGTTAGTCAACCAAAACTACATATGGGTGGTACCGGGCACGCACTGAGGCAATTAGACGGACGCTATAAGATCATTGAGTTAATTTCGATAATAAGCTTTAACAATATCTATTTGTTTACATGTTAGTGGTTTTAGTGTTAAAGCTACTGTGAGTATGATTTACAGGATATGTAGTCACTATACTGTATATTGATCAGCAACTTCACATTTAGCCCGGCATGTTTATTTTTTCGAAAAATATAATAATAACATGTCAATATACAAATACTGTTTTAGCTTGACAGCAAGAAAAAGTGGTTTATTTTCGTTCGTGTAACGCTTTCCCTGACAGGAAGCTCTCACTTCTACTGGCCAGGGTGTTTAAAGTGCCGGTGCCACCAGACGTGTTGGAGGCCTGGCAGATGAACGAAATGGTTAGTTGCTTTGCTTCCACTATATACTGTGTTAATCAGTTTATTGCGGGTCAAGATTTTGTTGATTTCTGAAGCTATATATACATTATACATCCTAATATGATAAAGCTCTTCGTGTACTTATTTATTTCGTGTCCGCTTCTTAAGGAAATTGGCTAAAAATAGGCCAGGTAGCAGATTTTGTAATTAAGTTGCGTTTTCATGGAGATCGATGGCCAGGCTGCAGGAGATGGCGAAAGTGGGATCCTTATCCCTTTATCTAAATGCACTTCCTGCTTGAAACACTTCTTGATTAACCCTTAAATGCCTGATTTAATCATAGCACACCCGTAGAAATAACACTATTGGTATATGTTGCATATATGGCACGCTATGCATTTAAGGGTTAAAATTGAAACAACGATGTTTGCAGCTTCTGCAGTCTGATTTGGTAACTTTTCGTCTTTCTGTTCACTACTGATAAATTCAGTAAATGATCAACGAAGCACTCACGAAGATGATTTTTCACTGGGCAGTTGGTACAATTATTTCATCTAGCTTGCTGTCTTTCTTTGACGGAGCAGTTTTCGCTTCATGGACCAAAATATTAGCTCTTCAATGAAGCAGATATTGAATTTGACAGACAGTATCATGACTACGGTACGCTCACATTGCATATAAGCTGACTGGAGTTGCATTCAAGTTTATGGCAGTGTTTTACTCCAGATTCTACCTCTGCCTCTCACTATGGAAGACGCACGTGAAAGAGGAAGGAGACTGGATTGGGAACGTAAAAGAAGAACGAGACTACTACAGTCTCAAGATTAAAGACGTGCTACAAATGGAAAGAGATGATGAGTTTATGCGGCACAGTGTTAAGAAAAACTTGAAGCAGGAAAGTTACAGAAGAGAATGAGAGCTGCTGATAAGCGTGAGCGAGAAAATGAGGAAACGGCAAGTCAGAGAAGAGGGAACCAAAGGATGAGAGCACGACAAAGGATCAGTGCAGCAAATGAGGCAGAAGAGCGTCAGAAAAGAGAAGATTCCGCACAGGCCTATAAAAATGCTAACATATCGATTATTGTGTGAATATTTTTACGCAAGGGTCCACTAGTATATATACATATAATTTATGTATTTCGAAACGGGCTATTAGGTGGCTAACAATTTTCATTTACGGCCTGTTAAGTGGCCTTCTGGTTCAATAGAGGTACAAAATTCTGGCCACCTAAATGCCTCAATCTTCAAAAAGTGAAATAAGTACATTAAAATTCGTAAATTTATTCAAATTTGGTCTCATTTTGAAGGAAAATAAGTCTACGTTCCAACGCACGCCCTCTATTCGACAGTAATACGGAAAAAAAAAAATTTGTGCTGCCACCACCCACCCCGACCATCCACCCTAGTAGCAGACCCCTTACAATGAGCTCTTACCCCGCCAACCTTGTAGGTTAGGTCCTCCAGGACTGGTTCCCGTAGTGAAATATGAAGTTTAGAACACAGTAAACCCGTATAAAGACCTATATTTGATATAGGACATTAGAAGAACCAGTCCTGGCACGTAACCTACAAGGTTCTCGGAGGGGGTGTACCTCTATCAGGCATACGTATATATATATATATATGTCTGCCTCACATGAGTGAAAGTTGGTGCCTGAAAAACCACTGCTAGGTAGGTAAATTAACCACATTTCGCTTGAATTCACGCAATAATGTAAAAGTTGTGACTGTTCATGTATTATGAACCAATTTTTATTGTAAATCGC
Organism: Parhyale hawaiensis; assembly: GCA_001587735.2. Lineage (NCBI taxonomy): Eukaryota > Metazoa > Arthropoda > Malacostraca > Amphipoda > Hyalidae > Parhyale > Parhyale hawaiensis. The sequence continues at coordinate 5,778,238 of LQNS02000138.1, forward strand.
TGGGATTAACAACAAAGGGATTTTTTTACTAACCTAATATAGTAACACTAAAATGAGCAGGGGTAATTCCAAATGTCACGACACTGAACCCATCAGTGCTTATAATTTTTATCTATACACACGTGGGAGGTTATGCGAATTGGAGCAGCCATAACCATTCACCAGGCGGCTGAAAGAGCTCTGTTAGGAATAGCACTAAGAAAGGAAATGTCTCCGCAGGATCACTTGTACTGTGAAGGGCTTACAAATTTCTTGCATTTGAAAGATACCTATATAGAATAAGTAGGAACATGGCAGATTGGAACCAAACAATGTCACATGCCGGCACTGACACACCGTTGTTGCGAAGTCTTCTATTACTACGTATAGCAAAGGTGTATGTACGACTAGAGGTATTCAGTGCTTGGTAGAAACTAACGACGTGTCGATACCAAAAGTTACATTTGATAATCACAGCACTTGCTAGAGGAGTCTGACTGTTTCATGTTCACATAGCTGTGCTCTGTTACTTATTTATTTACATTCTTGCAGGGAACGGAAGTAGTGGCCATTGATGGTGAGGGTAACGCTCTTCATAGCTCCGGTGATAAAAAGGTGTTCGCTGATCGTGTGAAGAATTTATTTTCATCCCCACATGGAGAGGTCTTGAGGAAGCCACTTAAAGGTATGCGGAAACATTTTCATGCACTAATTCAACAATGGTGGCTGATTTGAAGCATGCATAACTCAAAATTTTATAGTTTAAATGGTACCCTTTATTTGTCTATAAAATATACGACTGCCTCAACAAAGACTACCAAACATAGAACTGAAATAACTTTTGAACTCTTTACATTATAAAATTTGCTAATTTATTATAAACTATGGAGCGACCAGAGGTGAGTAGTCCTCGAGAAAGGTTCAGCCACCGTATGCCTTACGGTTCATACGTACGTGCTTGTAAGTAGGTATAAACAGCTGCAGCTGTTAATGGAATCACCATCTACACTACAGTTTGCCTTAAGCAGAATCTCTTCATTTTCTTCATAATTGTCACCATATAATGAGTTAACAAACCTAAAATTGAACAAATTCGGGTAGGATAAGATGTATTTCTCTTAATACTGAGACTTAATTCTTCAGACCCGTACGAGCGACGCGCCTGCCGAACAACTGAGAAGGTGGCTAACTTGATGGAGAAGCAGGACATGAGGCGCATCAAAAGTGAAGATAAAACGGCGGTAAACAACCAATGGAAGTTTGTTTCGCGTGCCCTTGACCGTTTTCTGGTTGTCATATTCACGCTCATAGCCATAGGGTTCAATATATATCTCCTATCAGCATCTCCGCATGGATTCGAGTTCCAGTACTGTCCCCTGGAGGAAGGCTGCGAAGGGATGACCGAGGAAGAGGTTCGGCAGCTTATTGCAGACAGAGCTCATCATAAGAGTTCGGGTGGAGGAGGCGGTCATGGTGGAGGTGGAGGTGGTTACGGTGATGGTGGAGGTGGACATTAATGTTGTAGATCGCTGGGTGAATTTCGAACAGGACCTATCTTGAAAATACTGTCTGCTGTAAAGAAATCAAATTTTGATTTACCGCCTGACGCTCGTTACAAGCATCCGGTACTTCGTGTTGGGTATGATCGAGACAGAAGATTTAGAATGGAGGATGTCGTGGCGACTTGGTGATAGAGGACGTATACACTCAAGCTACAGTCAGCTACCCATTTAAGGACTAGGAAGTACAGACCAAATGTTAGAAGGTATAGGCGGTACTGTATTGAGGTGTTCATAATACAAAAAACACGGAATTTTCTATGTACACTTTGTTGCATAGAAAACTCAAAAAAAAAAAAAAAAATGGCTCCGGGTAGTGCACGTCATGGGAAATGCAACGAAAACGAAGTATACCTAGAAAACTCAGCTAGGTAACATTGTATTGCAGTTGAAGTCAATGTGAGTGCGCTCCAATAGCGGAACACACGTCACAGGCGGACATTGCTTCGTCTCGGTGGGTTTCTTGCCCCTGTCAAGTCATATCCACGCCACCATAGCACCACACCGTTTAATTATTTTTATTAGTGTACACCAGAAGTAAAAAGAATTGAGTACATTATCATAATGTTTACCAATCGGTATGCTTAATATATAATTCTACGTAGCAACCATGCACGTTACTATCGAGCGTAACATATCGTTGAGTTGTTCTACCTGCATTGACAATCAGTAAGGTTAGATATTTGTTAACTTACGACAGCAGCTCCTAGGCTGCAGATGCAGACATTGGAAACAAAAATATGATCCAATAATATATAAAAAAAAGTTATTTTATGCTTTGTACGTTGGTAGTGTCTCTAAGTGAAACGCACCGAAGACATCGTAGGTACGCAAAAATAAATGCATTGATTTTTTCAAGAATAAAAAAAAAAAAATTTTAGGCCATCTCATAAGACGATGCCACACTATATTAACGAAATCGGATATTCGTCTCTGTACTACACACTGCACAAACATTGCACATCTCAAGAGAATAAGAATAAGTATGGGCACGTTCGCTTCGGGGCCAAAATAAAGCCTTAGAAGCTTGACTTGTACAAAATTCCATACAAAAGCTTGGGATTTTTCACTCTGAAACGCGATGCAAGTGTTTAGAAGCAACGCAATGACGTTGAGCCTGCGCGAAGCTTCATTTTTATCCCCTGTGAACGAAGTGAGAGAGGTGATAATGTTTTCGTTGAAGACATACCTACAGTAAGTATATTTGTCTGTTCACCCAAAAAGTGGTCGAAGGAGTTGAGCAATGTTCATCATTTTTTGCAGGGAGTTAGGTGGGTTGACCTAGATGTGACGTATGCCAAAAACTAAACCTAGCTGGCCATCAAAAATGACGGCGTTAAATTTGCCTCCATCGGGCAGATTGTCTTACGCCTCGAGGCGCTCTATTATTTCCTATGTTGTTATTGAAGATCTACTCAAGGATTGAGGGGCTGTGCCCTAACCTTGTTCATCAAAAATGACTACGTTGAATTTGCTCCCGCCGCGGGTGATGGTCTTACGCCACGAGGCGTTCTAGTATGGACTAAGATTTGAGTTTCTGGAAGTGTCAAGGGTAACCGATGGAGGGTTAATGCTTGAATATACAAATGAGGGGAGCGAAGCCAGCGCACCTTCGTGAAGTTTCTAACAATACGAGCCTCGAAAGCTCAATTTGGTCACCAAGCAGAACGTGCCCTATGGCTACCAACGGTACAAGCTATTGCATAACAACCAGTGATGGGCAGTATTTAAATACAATTGTATTGAAATACGTATTTAAATACATTTTGTTATTTGAAAATGTATTTACAAATACTTTCAAAAACGTGTAATTAAATACTGTATTTAACTACATTTTCGAGTATTTAAATACAATGTATTTAA
>LQNS02000138.1:5786625-5799067 GCA_001587735.2 Parhyale hawaiensis
TTACTGAAGTATTTAAATACATTTATGTATTCAAGTATTTAGTATTTAAATACATTTCAAAAATGTATTTAGTATTTAGTATTTAATTACATTTTACGGATGTATTTAGTATTTAAATATTTTGATGTATTTAGTGCCCATCACTGATGACAACTCAATTAGCACTGGCTAGAGAGTGCAGCATAGATGCTTACGCACCGTAGTCGGCTCTCAAGTATGAAAAACTTACGATAGTGTGATGTGCTAATGCTAGACACAATAGTAGGTTCTAAAATACCAGTTAATAAGTTTGTTTCACATATAATACAGGTAAGATGATAGCAGTGGAGAGCATGATGGTTTAGAGCTATATAACGCTAATAGTATGTACAATTCATATTTTAGCACTAGTCAGTATGATCTTGCGATTAACGTAGCGATTATCAATCGCAAATAATTGCTTGAACAATAAGTACTATAATAGGTATAGTAGGTATTATCCTTAGTGTCTAAAGTTAAATGAAGCTACCAGTTATTATCCCGTAGTGCTATCATTGAGCAGCCTATCTTACCTTGTGTACCTTGTGGGTCTTCAGGCGAAGTTCAGGTGAGGTTCCTCACGTCACCCCACGTGTGTGGAGTCACGATGCTGGGTGTCTTTTGTTGGACCGCAGTCAGCAACCAAAGAGAGAACCAACAGCGAATTATCTCCACAGTGCACGTAACCGCTGACCGCTGGTCTATCTGGTATTCTTCGCAAATGAAAATCCAGCAGGGTTTTGAACTCTATAATTTTGATATCAGTAGCGTTTCGAATATGGCAAGGCATTTTATCAAAGATCCTACTCCTCGTACAGCGAAGCTATGAGAATATTTTGTGGCCACGGCTTTTCCACCATCTCTGCTTGGGATGCGAATATCACAAGTGCTTTCAGTTCTTTCTGAGTGTCTGGCGACAGTCCGTCCATTCACATTGACAGTGATACGTTCTAGAAGCTTCCAACAATAGATGATTGTAAATCGCCCGAATATTCGTTGTATTGAATGCAATTTGAGACAGCTAAGTCGTTTGTGGTCATCGTACTCTTGCTTGCCTAGAATTTTGACCAGAAAGAGATGCGTGAGAGAGTCGATAATTTTCATCTAAACGCCATAGAGGTTCTTGCTATCCGGTCTGTTCTGTGCATTTGTTAAAAAGTTGCGAGCGAACACACTCAGTACTGAAATGTTCCTGCTGGCTCAAAGAAAATTTAAATGCGCTTGGCTATAAGAATCTTGTTAACGCGCCGCCGTTCCGGGAAATTGCAGAATCGGCTGGCTTTCAGATTATTGTGGAAGTGTCTGATATTAAGTTTGTTACTTTCTAAATGTAAAACAGATATTACTAAGGACTTAGTAGAAACAATGCACTATAATAATATGTCTGTGAAGGTAATAGTTAAGAAAGGGAATGCAGTATGTCCTACAAAACTCTAATTACGATTAATGTTATTGGCCCTCTTGTACTTATTTATTCAAAATAAGCAAATTTTCTGCACCATTTATATCGTAAGAACGCATATCAACCAATAACATTATAACGGTGTCTCATTTAATTCCCTGTACGACTCACTACCTTATTGACAAGCTGCTGAAAATCACTGTTTATACATTTGTTAAATCACATTCTACTGAAATGGTTTTGTCATGCTCAGAGCTTTATTCACAATGTAACATTTTTATTCACAATGTAAGAGAATCTTGTGAAAATCTTGTTCGATCAGGTTCTAGGTCTTTTGCCACGGGTCAATTCGCCGTCGGTCTTTTCGCCGTTAGGTTATTTCGCCGTGAGGGCATTTCGCCTTGATGGTATATAAATGGCGTGATAATATATATATTACACCTAGCCACGCAGAACCTAATATGCTATTATTACGAAAAGTTTTAGCTTTAGCAGCAGAACTTCCCAAGAAATGAAAGGAAAAGAAAAGGTGTAGTAAAATGAAAAATAAAATAAACTTAAATGTAATTAATGATGCACGAAATACAATAAACTTAAATGTAATTAATGGTGCACGAAATACAATAAACTTAAATGTAATTAATGGTGCACGAAATCACCGAGCTTATTATTTACTCCACATGAAGTAATAGGAAATAATCAAATTAAAAAATACATAATCATTAACACAATTCCAAATCCAGTAATTTACGGAAAAAAATGAAATAAAGTTTATAATCACTTACTGGAACTTACATTTCAATAATTCACGTGAAAATTACACATCTTGGTCATTTACTAAGATAATATAACCGAGTGACTAAAAATAACTAAAATGTGTGAAACAAAAATGAATACGTTTTGATTGAAATTTTATTATTGATCAAGCCATCGTCAACGTTGGGTCGGTCGGCAGAGGCTTCGCAGTGCCCGCCCAGTCACTTGAGACCGATCCAGCCGGACGACTTGAACGCAATTTACCTTGTGCACAGAATTTTCAAGGTACATTGAGCATGGAAGTTAACATCAATATTTAAGTTATCGATAAAAATGAAACCATTCGTAGAATAAAAAGAAGAACCACACTACATATAAAAAACATGTTTACTATGTAGCCTATACCGCAAACGTTTCGGAACATATTAATATATCCATCATCAGTGCTGTAAAATAGGGAAAGAAAACATGTATGGAATTGTCGGAGTAAAGTTAGGGACGAAACCATTCTTTAATTATAACCCACTGAGAGACGTAAATAAAAAGAACAAAACAAAGCAACAACAGCCTAAGTAAGAATCTATCTAAAAGCCATGCAAAGGAAGGAACAGAAGTGGTAACGCCAGCCTAACTAACGACATCCAAGTGGATTGCCCATTGACAAAATCTTGGTCATTTTAGTAACTCGATCATGTCTTAGTAAATGACCAAGATGTGCAAGTTTATGGAAAGTGTTATATTTTAAGTTCCAGTAAGTGATATTTTATTTTTTAGTAAATAACTAGATTTAGATTTTGTTATTATTCTACATACTTTAGTTGGATATTTTTTATCATTATTTCACGTTTAGTAAATGACTAAAATCGGTGATGTTGTGTATTTGTAAGTTACTGTATTTTTAATTTTATTTCACCTTATCTTTTTATTACCCAATTCTTTTCCTGGGAAGTTTTGCTGCACGACTTGCTATATGGACCAGAAGCTGAAGCTGAAATTTTTCCTAGTAATATTAATAATAACAGCATCTTAAGCTAGGCGTGGGTGGTTATAATTTATGTATTATCAAGACATTTATGGTACATCACGGCGAAATGCCCTCACAGCGAAATGACCTAACGGCGAAAAGACCGACGGCGAAAAGACCTGTCACGGTTCGGCCAACGATGATCTTTGGGTAAGTGGTTTCATTCAACAATGCTGATATATTTGAGTAATGTCGGTCATTGAATTCCAGCAAAAAAACTGTCTTAGAATCGTGAAATATGCGCATTTGCTGAACTGTTTTTCATCCAGCAAAACTACTCACGGAAGTGCGCTCTCTTTGATGTCGAACGTCAACGCAACTACATAGACAGCTGGCAGATGAAAAATGCATGGATACCTTTTGCATTTAAAGTAAATCATCCATAAGATAACTTCGTGTGTTTCTCTACGATGTAGTTTCATTTATGATGACAAAGAAGAGCACTCTGAGAGCGCATGCCTCCGCCAAGCTATGCAACGTTAACGAAAAATTCAAGTTGGTTCTGAAATTATCATTTCCCTTTTATCAGCATATGGTCATTAGCTCCTTTTGACAGTAATAACAGTTTCTGTAATTTTCTTGAAGATCTGTTCATAACTTTCGAGTTTTGTTACTGACAAACATTCTACAACAAACATTAGGGCGCGCGCACACGTGCACAAAAGTTGCATAGCCACGTAATTATGTATCCGATTGCGTTGCAGCGCACAAGGCTTCGGCTTGAACATTGCTATGCCACTGCAAAGAATGTGAGTCGTTTCTCGTAGTTTGTACGTTTCAACAAGCAGCAATTAATGGTCAAGTTTTGGGAATACCTCCTACTTCTGAGTTAGTGTATTGTTGCAATGACGTATAGTTTTAGCGCCATAAGTAGTAGTTACGGCAACGTGATGGCCGAAGCGAAAAGTTCAGTGACTGAGCAATGTTTGCGATAGTGTGACCACGCTTTTAAGTCAAACACAAACAGATCAGCCGATCATCTCCAAAATTTGACCATTTACTTTTTTTGACCTACCTAACGACTCTTGTAACTTTTATGTAAATCCGTTCATAACTGTTTGAGTTATTTTGCTAATAATTATAAAATCAAACTCAGACACAAACAAACGACAGACTAGATCATCACAAAAAATTGGTCATTTACTCTTCGTGATATGCACAACAACTCATGTAAATTTCATAACAATCCATTCATAACTTTTTGACTAATGGTACAAAGAAAAAAGAGGTAAACAAACAAGCAAGCGGTTAAACGGATACATATTTTTTGATATATTTCGATGACAGACAAAGAGCCAGACAGACAAGCTCAACTAGAACACAGCCTACTAGGCGGAGGTAATAATCGCATATTGGCTACAGCCAGACCAAAGTTCAATCCCTTTGAGTCTCCTGGAATATAAACTCCTAATTAAAAGTTTATGACCACTTTAAAATGTAAAAAATAACAGTGTTTTAGTGATAAATAAACTCCGTCGACTAGGGATCAGTAATCCCTAAAGCTAAAGGTGAGATAGACGATAAATGCCAGCTGTAACAATTTATTAGGAAATGTACACTGTTGTCAAAAGATGTCTCTTTCAGTTTATCAAAATTATAAGACCGCAAACAGAAATCGTAGGTAACCTTTCGACAATGACTTTGAGGTGAGCAAAGTTTGAACTTAGTGATGAGTACTGCCTCCATTCTTGTAGATACCCCTCAAAAGTTCTTTGTGGCATACTAGAAATGAGGACTGGAGGAATGTTTTCCCAGCTCCTACAGATGGCATCACAAAGTTCGTTTACTGTCATAAATTGTATACCATTCCGTAAACATCTCTTGCCATCAAATCCCCAAAGATATTCTATTTGGCTTAAGTCTGGCGAACATGCTGGATGACGTAAAACAGGACCCCATTTTATTGAAAAAAGTCATAGTCTGGTGGGCAGTGTGAACTGCTACATAATCTTGCTGGAAAAGCCATTCATCACCTCACAAACGAGGGGCCTCCGTCGAGAAAGTTGATTTGTGTAACATGCCGATATAACCAGGAGCTGTTTGACAACCCTGTACCTCCTGGAGCTTCATTGCTCTCCTCTAGGAAAAGGCACCTCGCACCATAACGGAGCCTCCACCGCTGCGACGCTTAGAAAGCACTTCAGAAAACATCTCTTTGTCATGCCAGTACCGTTGAAAGCCATCAGATCCATCCAGATTGAACTTTTTTGTCCTTGTTCCATGCTTGTGCTCTCGAAGAAACTGTAAAAGGGGCACTTTGTGACTTGGAAACAACCGAGGATATCTCAGACGCTTTTTGTTCTTCATGCCCTTTTTTGTAAGTGTTGAGTGATGGTAATTGAACTGCTATCAGCAGCTGTGAGGGCCTTGATTTGCATGCAAGACCATCCTCTCTCTTCAGCAACAATCCGTTTAATTCTCCTAATCAGTGCAGAGGAAACTCTTAGCGGTGTATCATAACTCTCAGGGTCCTTTAAGAAGTTGCAAATTACAGTTTTACTGCGGTGAACATCAGCTGCGATTGCACGCTGAGGCAAACCTTGCTCATGCAGTTCAACAATTCGACAACGTTCTAATTCGGAGAATTTGTTTGGTTTGGGCATAATAACACCTTCACACTATCAGTGAAAGCCTGTAACTGATCCGAAACGCAGGATATTGCCCTAAAACTAAGCATTTATTACCCCGGTCTTATGGTTTTGACCAACTGAGAAACTCATTATTTGAGAAAATGTACATTTCTTAGGATATTACTTCAGCAGATATTTCTCGTCTTTCTCATCTTCTACCTTTAGGATTTGCTGATCTCAAGTCGAGGAGTTTTTTTTTTAACTTTTTTATTACATTTTCAAGTGGTCTTAAACTTTTGACCAGGAGTATGTACGTCGAATAGCTATTTAAAATGAAACCAATAGGTTTTAATTGTTCCAATAATGCATTGACATGGATGCAATCCATTATTTATTTACGCAATAGCGTATTTACTATTCTTTAGATTGATATGTTAATTGATACACCTAAAATAAAAAATTTCACAACCGTACATATAATGGTGTACTGGGGCGTATTTTTCCCAATAAACCTGGACTGAAATATCTACTGCAGCGCCCGCGTCCCATTGCTATCCATAACTTCACCAATAACGCTAATACATAGACATCATTTGTGGTCAAAACTAGTATAGACAAATGTGTATTGAAGCAAAACTTCCTTCTCTAGGATATATGAAACAATTACGCAAATGCCGACTTGACAAGGTTATATGGGGTAGGAAAGAAGAAGTTTATTTCGAACAAGAACTAAGGTGCTGCGCTGCCTGCAATATTTACGAGAGCTCTTGGCGGTCACAATTGTTCCTAAGTAACAATAGACTAGAGAGCGGAGGCCGAGGCAGAAATAGGCGACTGGTTTATATTTAACCCTGGCACCTAAGCCTGTACCTATGAATAACAGACGTGTAATATTTAGCTAGATAAATAACTTGACGTGTTACGTCTCTCCATTTATATGAAACTGTCTAGGCGTAAGGACCGAATAATTCAGTCTCTAGAGGACTTTTAGTCTTCGTAGAGATTTCAAAGAGCTCTCCTGTCTGGAGGCTCAAGAGGTCATTGGCGAGCTATTAATGCTTGTACTGAAAATAAGAAGGACAAGACACTGTGAATTCTCCCGTGGTGCGCGGCTAAATTTCAGCACACCGCTTTATTTATAACAGCTACAACGACTGTCAGTAGCAGAGCTTTGTTAAGAAAGAGTACACAGATGCTAACCAGCAATGTGACTGAGTTCGCTTGCAACGTACGGTTGTGTTCGAGGAAGCAAAAGTATTACCCACCAAATGTGCAGCTTTTAGATGCCGAGGTAAATAAGGGTCGATAAAAAGTACAATAGAGACAGAAATTTGTTATGAGGAGTAGACGGTACGTAGAGAGAAAAGATTCATAACTTTAGCCAATAATTCAAGTAAATACATGCGGTTCCAAAGACCATCGAAAAACTTCTCCATTCTAAATACAGTACTCACGGAGAGAACTCTAGTTAATTGACTAAATACCTCAACCCTAATCACTAATATTTCCGGTGCTGTAGAGGTCCAGTTATGTGTGTTATGTATAGAACGAATAACTTCTGCCATTGGTACTCTCAATCACATGTTTTTGGCTGAGCCATTCAAGTAAGTTATCAAGAGATACTTCTGCGTGTAGGTGACACGGTGTATAAGTAATGTAAATACATATAACAGTTGCACAAAAGTGCAACTGCTCTCTATATCAAATTTTTAAAACTATCACCTTTTGCATGCTGAGATGTATCAGTTAGATGGAAGCATGCTGGTACGGAGGCTGAAATTCATGGCTGAACTACGTAACAGGTTAACTCACGCGCAGGTAGGGTGTTAATCCCAGTCCACTCCTTTTCAGCTGTGACGTCAGGTGGAGTGGTAGATATCAAACCGTGTAAATTATGTGGCTCATGCCTGTTACTTGCTGTATAAATACGGTAGGCCTGGGCTTCCGCGAAGAAGAAAGAAGGGTAATCATTTCTGCACGATCACAGCTGTTTACTGTTGGAATACAGTAGATGTTGCCGATGAGAGCGAAAACTGAGTATACTCTTTTGCTGCCAAACCCACATTTTTCGCTACTCTTGATCTTTAGGAAAACGCAGAAGCTTCAACAAGTTCTTTTTCCGGTTTTCAGAACAGCCAAACATCAAACACCAGCCCATTGTAGCGGAAATATTGGTATAAACGAATTAGGAATACTATTGATACTTGCGCAACACCGACATTCTTCGCTCCACCTGACGTCATACGAGGAGATGCGCAGAACCGTCGCAAAATGGTCAAGCGATGAGTTAATCTGTTACTTTATTCAACCATGCTGAAATTATTGTGTCGCGAATTTAAGAATTAAATAAAAATATTCTGGAATCTGCAACCTTTCTGGGGTAGGTTGCCACGCTGCAAGTGATAGAAGCAGTTTTGTCGTTTTAAACTGAGAGCTGTGTGAAGTGCATAGAAATGTAACTCTTGAAATCAGGCCGATACGTCAGAGTAAAGTAAAGTGGTTCAACTTCTTTGACATCTTGGGCCGCTTCGAGTGTAAACGGTGGCATGGAAGACTAAATATATATGTATATGTGCGTGTATGTAATTAATTTATTATTATGAACTAAGATCTTTGCGCGACATACTGGGAATAAACTAGAATTCAATACAAGCAGTCGCGGGCCACAGAGAATCAATCCGCGACCCATTTGTGCCAGGGGCCAGCAGTTGGGTTTAGGAAAAAAGCCCCGGTAGGAAAAAAGCCCCGGTTGAAAAAAAAGCTCCGGTAGGAAAAAAGCCCCGCTAGGAAAAAAGCCCCGGTAGGAAAAGAGTCCCGATAGGAAAAGAGTCCCGGTAGGAAAAAAGCCCCGGTAGGAAAAGAGTCCCGGAAGGAAAAAAGTTCCGGTAATAAAAGAGCCCCGGTAGAAAAAAAGCCCCGGTAGTAAAAAAGCCCCGGTTAGAAAAAAAAACCCTGCCTATCTCCTAATCAGGAAGCAAAGAATGCAACGGGAGGACTCAATAGGACTGAAATAAAACTTAGCCGTGACCGCTCGTAGCATATTTACGTCACATCGACGAGTCGGAGTGTTTAGGTGTGGGACCTCAGACCCTCATACGATGTTTTCTTGAACATATCATCATATTTTTTCGATTTATTTCATTCAATCTCCCGCTCATGACTGGCTGCTACTTGAATTGCAATATACCGAAAAATGTTGTCGCCAAGTACAGAAAGTTCGAGCAACAGGCTAACTGTTACTGTGGTTTCTCTCGCGTACAGAATTGCTATCATGGTGCTTATATTTGTTGGTAAGGACTATATTCTGTGAAGAGCACTGTGAACTGAATATGAAGTGTAAACAAGACTTCAAAATCAGGTCGTCGAAAGGGAACAAATTCGGTGCTAGTGCTGTGAAAGTCCACCAACATGCAGTGCAATTTTCTATAGATAATTGCTAAATGAGTATATATTATCTTCATTTATTTATACGCTAGAGATGAATTTCGTAGTTTAAGACGATTTTTCTGGTTAAATTAGTGAAAATAATCCTAGGCTTCTCAGCCATAGATTCGTCGATGATGACGTCACTTTTTGGTGTTAATTTTTCGTGAGTCCTCCCGTTACGCTTTTTGCTTCCTGCTCCTAATGTACCTAGATTTACTGCCCATACTTAGCTATTTTGAAGTAAGTTGTATTAAAATAAGTTAAATTATACTGTAGTGTATTTACCGACCCTAATCTAACGTAACAAACCCCTAACCTAGTCTAGCTTTTTCTAATTGAACGTAGCCTAATCTAACAACATATAACTAAACCCAACCTATTCTGACATGCATTACTTAGCTTCTTCCAACCTAGCTTACGCGTTCGTAAGTTTTTTCGCCTAGCTTAACCTAACCTTACTTAACCTCAACTAACTAGACCTAAATGTTTTTTTTTTTCATTACAGCGATTATGTGAGAGAAATGTAGGCCTCGCCCACCTAACATTTCTTAATGGTTGGAATCCTTGTGTAATTACCTAACTTTTTGTATATAAAAAATTTTTACCTGATAGGCCCAGTAAGCGGAGCGTGTAACGGGAGGACTCAATTGGACTAAAATAAAAGTTAGCCGTGACCGCACTGCAAGTAGCCAAATAACGTTCCATCGACGAGTCGAAGTAGCTACATATTTGAGGGGCCGGACTTTCGGCCTTCATAGGCTGGGTTCGTAATATTAGCCAAAAATGTATTCAGTGTTATATTCTTGACGCGAGAGAAACCATATCAATATTTATTGCTCAAACTTTCTATACTTGACGACAATCTTACTGTATTTTGTGCATGGCTGCAACTCAAGTAGCTGGCCAGTCAGGAGCGGGAGATTGAATGAATTACGTCCAACAAATACGGCGATATGTTTAAATACGTTTTGTGAAGAACACTATAACTAAATATGAAGTGTAAATGAGACTTCACTTCATATAAGATGAATCAGGGGGCCATACCGGACCAGATTTTGCCTCTAGTGCTGTGAAAGTTTCCACACTGCATGTTGTATTGGTATCACGGGTAAACCAGCAATTTGCTACTGGAATTCTTTCAACTGTATTTTAATTAGTTTGACTTTGTTATTCCTCATCTGAAGACCGTTTTTGTCCATTACGTCCCATTTTCCAGTGAATACGCGCTGTTGTCTGTACTTCATCAATGCTATTCCGGCAGAATGCACCCTGGCAGCATTTTCAGGAGTATCGTATAATGCTATTGTTACGAAAAGGTTAAGCACAAATATCTAAAGAATCTTACGTGCTACGACAAATCTAAGCACAGATTTGGATTCGGCGTACCTAAATTTATGACATACATAAACATTTACTCAAGTAACAAAACGACGTTACAATTTGCTGGCTAGTGTAATTGTTTCTTGTTCAATTAGTATATATTCTCTACTTTTACTTATTTACTCAAGGAATGAAATTCACACTTGGTGACGATTTTTCAGGCGAAATTGATTATAATACTCATCGGCTGCTCAGCCGGCGCGTTCGTCCGTGTTGACGTGATTAATGACGTCACTTTTTGGCGCTAATTTCCCGTCAGTTCGCCCGTTACGCTCATAGCTTCTTGATAGGGATATCCCGAGATACACGATTTTTGGGCTTAGTACAAGTTCAAAATGTAAAAATTGGGCTCGTATACATAGGAATAGGCTAACCCAACCTCGCAGTCCTCACTAACCCAAACTAACCTCACTTAACCTAACCTAAACTCACCTAGCTAAATCTAACTTAACCTCACGTTACCTATTTCAGGGTTCTTGCAACCTACGTTCGTACACGCAAATATTGGGACAATTTAGCTTGGCCCACTATAATTTAGTTTACTTAAATATGCTGCGTTCAAATAAATGAACAGAGCTCTCAAATATCGCTTGAAGAGAAAGCGGGGCTTTTTTCCTACCGGGGCTTTTTTCCTACAGGGGCTTTTTTCCTACAGGGGCTTTTTTCCTCCCGGGGCTTTTTTCCTACCGGGTTTTTTTATTCCTACCGGGGTTTTTTTCCTACAGGGGCTTTTTTCCTACCGGGGCTCTTTTCCTACCGGAGCTTTTTTCCTACCGGGGCTTTTTTCCCGCCGGGGCTATTTTCCTACCGGGGCTTTTTTCCTGCCGGGGCTTCTTTCCTACCGGGGCTTTTTTCCCGCCGGGGCTTTTTTCCTACCGGGGCTTTTTTTCCTACCAGGGCTTTTTTCCTACCGGGGCTTTTTTTCCTACCGGAGCTTTTTTCCTACCGGGGCTTTTTTCCTGCCGGGGCTTCTTTCATACAGGGTTTTTTTTTTCGGTTACCAGCAGTTGAACCGACCGTCTTGCCTCAGAACATGATGACTCCGTAGAAACAAATCCATTACTTAAGAAGTTTAAGTACACGTCACGTGCAAAACAAATATCTCTCATCTAACTTTTAAAACAGTCTTCCTGCTTATAAAAAAATACTAAGTTAACCGTTGGAATGAGACTGGCAAAACTGAGGTTACTGTTTATAGGTACATATATGAATAATATTCTTTTAGTCACTTTCGAAGTTTTTGCAAACATAGGTACCGGTGTACCAAAAGAAGTCAGTGATTTTAAAGAACACTTAGGAAAGAAGGTTGTAGCTACCCTTCTGAGACTCGTGCAAGTAGGCTGTCTTACGTATAATTTGAGCGAAATCGCATGGTGCATCATTAAGCTCACTTTTTGCGAGCTTATTCTGTAGGGTCTATCAAATTTAGAAGTAGAACTGTACGAGATCCAGCACAGATATACATACCCTGAACAAATATTCTTGTTCCCACCTAGAAGATGTAGTTCGATTTTAACCGCTGGAACGGTCAAGAAATCTTTTACGGACTACTAGAAATAAGTTTGGTATCCTCTATTTCCACTATTTTTAGTAAAGCAAACTTATAATTCAAACTGAACAACACGATGGGAAATTCGTTAACTACCTCACATGAACGACATACTTGTGTATCTAGTGGCAGCAAATAACTAAACTCACGCTAAGAGAAAATAGAGAGATTCTAGTTGTAATGTAGTCTACCAGGGCAGGTCATCAATCGCTGAACAAAGATATTCCTAGCGACCCACCGTCTCAACAAACACCAAGGTCGAGCTAGCAAATGTTAGTGTCAAGCACCTGAGATGTTTGAAGCGCCGCCTGCGCATA
>LQNS02000138.1:5813244-5827912 GCA_001587735.2 Parhyale hawaiensis
AGAGGACATCCAGGTTCCATACTTGTTAAGGTTTTTTTCAAAACTTCCACTGGATTTTTATTATTTAATTGGCCGAGCTTTCGACTATCTCAACGATAGTCGTTTTCAAGGCAAAAAACTTCAAGACCCGTGAGCTATGATAGCTATATACAATGTATCTAGAATACGGAACAGCATTTTGTTTTCAAAAAGTGCATAGTTGGAGAGATCAAGGGGAACTGTTCACACTAAAGATTTCAGGATTGGTTTGTAAACTTCTGGAATTTGTTAAAGGCGATTGTAACAATTTGAATTTAAAGTCGAAAAACTAGACAAACCAATCCTGAAATCTTTAGTGTGAACAGTTCCCCTTGATCTCTCCAACTATGCACTTTTTGAAAACAAAATGCTGTTCCGTATTCTAGATACATTGTATGTAGCTATCATAACTCACGGGTCTTGAAGTTTTTTGCCTTGAAAACGACAATCGTTGAGATAGTCGAAAGCTCGGCCAATTAAATAATAAAAATCCAGTGGAAGTTTTGAAAAAAACCTTAACATATATATATAAGTATATACTTAAATCTTCAATCAGAACATTATCACCGCTCATCGCTTCGTTCGCGGGTGATAATAAGGAAGATATCGGTATTTTTTGAGAACCCATGAACAGAGGATAAAGACAATAAGGAAGATATAAGCGCAGACTGTAATGTAACTCTAACTTCTTCGGTATTTCATCACAGGAACCATCTACAATTGCACCATGTCATTTCACATTACTACCTAGGAATACTACGCCACTTTGTGATTGCCTACGTTAAATCACTTCATGGTTGCCTATGTTACATTACTTAGCTAACTGTGCCTAAGTTGAACTGTTGCGTCCTGGTCCACTAGAAGCAAAACATCCACAAAACATCAAACCTCCGCAACCGTGCTTCGCTGTTCGTACCGTGTTCATGGGAAACACATGTGTAAACATGCGAAACACCATTATGCCCAAAAAAAGCTCGATTTTCGTTTCGTCCGACCATAAAACTTGCTTCCAGAAGGCAATACTTTTGTCAGTGTGACGTTTTGTAAACTCCATCCTTGTTTCCAAATGTACAGGCTTGAGTAATGAGGTCTTTCTCGGACGACAAGCTTTCCATCCAGCTCTCTTCAAAACTCTTAAAACTGTGTGTCGAAATCATTTAACTCCAGGGCTACACTGAGCATCTACAATGTCCTTTGCAGTGGCCCTTGGGCTTTGGTTGAAATATATGACAATATTTCGCTCTGCTGTCTTGGACAATACCTTTGTTCTTCTCCTTCCTATCTTGTTTTTAACATGACCTTCTCATGCATGTTTCTTCATAATATCTCGAATAGTTGACTTTGGAATGTCTAACCTTTTGGAAATCTTATCATAGCCTTCCTCTTAACATGACAAGCTACAACACGTCTCCTGAGGTCTTCACTGAGTTCTTTAATTAACCTTCATCATCAACATAATCTCTTATGTCTATGAAAATGTACTGTAACAATTATCTGAAATGGAATAATACCAAAAGAAGTATAAAGGAATCATTTGGATGCAAAGTTCTAACAATAAATATATGTATAGGAAGACTTCAAAGCAGGATTAGACAGCATACTCACCTTGAATAGACAAAAATAATAAACCGTGTCAATAATTTTGAACCTGCAACAGTCACAATGCTGCTCACTACTCTCTTATTATAGCGAATATCAATATTTTGATTGTTGTACTGTATTGGAAGGAACAGGTGGAAATACATATGTTTGTAGGTAATTGACTTTCATTCTAACCTCCTGCACATGATGTTAAGAGCAATATGATATGTGTGTCTCATTGAACTGCGGCAATAAATATGCACATGAATGTACGGAATAATAGATACTACATTTTTTGCAGCTCATCATGCGCCTCCACGATAAAAATGGGTATCTCTGGCTGTCTTTCGAACTTATGTAACTAAGCCTAATACAGGTAAAGTACAGGTGAAGCTGTTCCAACGGTCGGAACGCGTGTGCTCAAAACAGCCGATATGTGAGACTGACGCCCTTATATATGACGGCTTCAGTCTCCTATAACGGCTCCTATAACAGCTTTGCCTGTATACAAGCAGACACCAGCAACATTTACAGCACGTTTTACTGAATAATGATACAAAGAGTATATCACAGAGCTATTACAGCCAATGATCGAAATAAAAGCTGAGACATAGTTATTATGAATAATACTATTCGAAGGAATATTCGGTAAACTGAGACGGATTTATAAATTTCACAGCTGGTAATATTATAACAAATGGTGACAGTGACTCAAAATTAAATATTGCGTCCGTTGCAATCAGAGAAGACTAAAATATGTTTACTCACATACTGCATACATGAGGATTTTCATAATTACACGTTATCATAAACTGGGGGCAATAGGTCAACAAGAAAATAGATATGTACTAATACATTCATAAAAAATCATAAGATGATGATTTGTTATAAAAGAAGAGATGTTTGTTATCTTAAGGATAAACTCTTGTATCTATTAAGAATTTGATAGCTTTCCATGCTTCGAATATTACTTAGGTACTTAACAAACAATATCTAATATAACAAACCTCGACGTAGCTAATTGAGAAAAAGAAGAGTAAATGAAATATATGATGTAAATTCCGTAGAGTACTTTTGAATTAAAAGGGAAAGAAAGCTAATATGCTGCGGTAACTATTTTAATATTTTCTTTGTGTGATTGCATGTTACGTGTGACACGACCCATATGAGCATCATAAGAGGCATGGCGTATGCTTAATTTTGTGAAACTGAAGTGCGTTATGAATACTATAGTTCACGGAGCATTTCCGAGTAATGTACAGTACTGCTTCCTCGAAAAGCTCAGCGTGATAAACGGCAAAAAAATGTTTGGTGTTATATATTTCTTGTTTGTAAGCTTGTAGATTAGTTCGAGGCTGCAAATATTACAATAAAGAATCCAAAAAGTTAGCCTCGAGTAGATGAACGGGTGTTTAGATATACTGACAATCAAAACAGCAAAATGTCATTAAAGTATCCCAACAATAAGATATATTATTTATCATTTAAAGAATGTATGAACGAGAAAGCTACGAAGAAACCAAAAATGAATTTTCATCTTACTCACAAATCTTAACCCAAAGATTAATTCTTGAAAACGTGATGAAAATAAGCGCCTTCTCACAACTTAAAACAAAGACGAAGAGAGGTCGTTCTTAATGAGGCGTGGACACTGGCGGGAAAACCATACAGCAACCAGCCGAAAGAAGTGGCTAGACAACGACATTCGCTGAGAATGTCGAAAGCTTGGTAAAAATGAAATTCGCCATCCAGAAGAAGTTTTATTTTACGTTAATTAAGTTCAGTATGTAATGAACATCAGATTTTGTGGCGAAACCCATACTTTCTGGCTGTCTGATATGACAGTGCCTAATAAAGGATATGGGTAAGAAATCTTGACGCCGATGTAGCTTCTTTCTACGTGGCCTATCTGAGGTACAAGTATGTGTGATTATAAGTTAGGTAATGCACCTATTCCAGCTGAACCGAATATATCATAACCTATTCTTAATTAACCTAACCTAACATATACTCTCAGATGGGCCCGATACTCTATCAGAACAGAATAAAGTTTTAGGGGCAGAGACCAAGCCAAAGCCATCTATAATACTCCAGCACACGCTCACTAATCCCGTAAGGCAAGGAAGTGTAAGAATAACAGGTACATAATATGTTCAAACGCTCGCAGAATCGGACAATAACTGCGTGATCAACAAATAAAGACAAAATAACCATGGAATGATCACTCATACAATGCTGGCTTTATTTGAATTCCTTGAGACATACTGTATGTACTTCTAGCTCCGAGGAGACCGCTACTCGTGATAAGCCCACTGTATGGCGGACACTAGGGGAACTATTAAATGCTTAAAGTCTGTCTGAAAAGTTTGCAGGAAAAATCCCGCACACATTCTAACTTGGATAAGATTCAGTGTTGAATTTGTCATCGACTGTATCGATGAAATATCCTTATTATCGATTGACAATCGAATGCTACATACCCAACCCCCCAAAAGAACAGCATGGAGGAGCAACTTCTTATTTTTGTGTAGACTCAGTGCCTTATTTGAGTTGCTGGAGTTGACTACTTATTTTTCTTGATATGCTACTAGGCGGACTCCGGAAGGACAGCTAAATTCACCGACATAAAAAAAGTTATATTCGTGCAAGACGGCGACACGGGGCAGCGTGCATTTCCATGACTCACGCCCACACACAAACTCGTGCGCTGTTTATATTTCTGTATGTCAAGGAAATGATTCACAGGTGCCGCTGCAAACTTATACATCTCAAGGTCACTAATTTCTTGGCTCATAGAGATGTACAGCGCCGCGTAGAAATCTACTGCTAGGGTGAGAGTAACCGAGAGAAGTACTTGGAGGCTGTCGAGCAGAGGTGCGAGAGAAGAATAGAATAGATAGCTGGCAGTAGACGGACCAACAGGCCCATTCCCAGAGAGGAGCAACGACTAACGATCCGGCCTTCCATGAGCTATTGCCGTATTGACAAAATAATTTATGTATCATGATTAGGCACTGTGCATCACGATAATATACAGATTCCCCGGAGTGAATGCGATTCGCGATAATAAATATTTCGTTATTATATTGTTTAATCTTGTTCCAGATTTAGTATGGATTCGGGACATTTTACAAAATACAGACCACGAGCGCACGTATGCAGCTTTGTAACTAAACCTATTATCACCCGCGAACGAAGTGAAAGATTTGACAATGTTTTCGTTGAAGATTCAAGTATATAAATTTGTATGTCTGTCCACCCAATAAGTGGTCCATGGAGTTGAGCAATGTTCATAACTTTTTGTAGGGAGTTTGGTGAATTGACCTAGATATGACCCATGCTCAAAAACTAGACGCCATGAGGCGTTATAGTTTATTATCAAATTAAAACTGGTCAGTTTAAAAGTAAAATAATCTAATTCATATCAAAATATATGAATTTTATAATAAAGTAAATCGTATTCAAACTAAACCAAGTAAATTTCAAATGAAAGTATACAAAAAATTCGAATAAAATACATCAATTCTAAAGGTAAAGTCAACTTAGACCACACCCTCACCTGGGAAACCCACATGCACTGGTTTGTGCTGCGGGTATAGGCCCACTGGCCCCAGACAAGCAAGTGTAGTCGCAGTCGCCCTCGGGTTACGAACTNGCGCCAATTTGACGGAAGGAACAAATAACCCGAGACCCCCCACCCCCCTCATCTCTGAGGAAAGCAGTTCCGCCACGGCGCCGAGCATGCACACACAACTGCCGAGTCAGCACACCAAGATCTGGAAAGAGCTCGTGTGCCTCACGGGGCATCGAACGAGCGATACAAGGTGTTAGAGCTGAGAACGGAAGCATGCCTGAGCTCCCACGGACGGGTAATGCAACCCAAATGAAGTATCTTGCAACACCGGGAAGCCCAAAAGACTGCTACAGGAAATCCAGCAAAAAACCATTCACAGCTGACTTAAAAGCATGCAAGCCAATACGACCAAAGGCCGATGCCGGCAACAATTCCAAACTTTAGCCGACCAGGGCACGAAGCACCGACAGAACTGATTAGTTCGACATCTAACAGCATCCAAAGTGAAGGAGTGCGCTATTCATATTCAAATATATCAATTTGAAATGAATAAAACTCAATTCCAATTAAACTAGAACGCTTCGTGGCGTAATGGCGATGACACACGCTAGTCAAAAAAAAAACGAGTATCGTCATCTTTTCGTCCGAACGTTATGTTGAACTCTTGTAAACACAGCTTTGAGATTGCCAAGAAATGATGTAAAAATGTGTCCCGTCGCTTCAGTTTACTTCGCAATTGCCGTTAGTTAACTTTCGGACATATCTTAACATTTGCAGAGATTTATAACTCAAAATTATTTGTAAATGTGTGCTATTTAAATGGGCACATCAATACATTCCCGACGAAAAAATGGCGATGCTGGTTCTTTTGACTAGCGTGTGGCATCGGCATTAGACCATCACTCGGGGTTGGGGTAAATTCAACGAAGTCATTTTTGACAGCCAGCTAAACCTAGTTTCTCATATGGATGCTGTGTCCAACAAGGCTAGCGCCACGCTGACCGCCCCGTTCAGATCTTTTAATAATAACATAAGAAAATTGGGAGGCCTCGTGGCGTGATCTGCCGCGGTGGAGGCAAATTTGCCCCGGTGGAGGAAAATTCAACACCGTCATTTTTTATGGCCAGCTTGGTCTAGTTTTTTGGCATGGGTCACATCTAGGTTAACCCACCAAACTCATTACAAAGTTATGAACATCGCTCAACTCCTTCGACCACTTCTTGGGTGGACAGACAAATAAACAAATATACTTAAATCTGCAATAATGCGTAATAGTGATTAGATAATCTAGGGTAGTATATTGTAACTGGCAATAGTCAGTTACAAGTAACTATTAGTAACTATAAACTAGGGTAACCAATTTTAACTAGTCGCAACCAGTCATAACTAGAACTAACTCATTGTAACTACATAATCCAATGGCGACTAGTAGTAATTAGTTATAGCTAGCGATGAATAAAGGGTAATTCGTCATAACTTACAGAAACTTCAAGATTAACGGTAACTAGAAATAACTATCGATAACCAGTCGTAACTAGCAGAAACCAATTTATAGTAAGAGGTAACTGGTCATAGCTAAAGGTAATTGGCCATAACTAGAGGCAGCTGGTCATAACTGTCAGTAACTAAATATCGCCAGCGGTAATTAGTCTTAACTAGCGTTAGCTTGTCCTAGCTAGTGGTAATTAGTCCCAGCTAAAGGCAACTAGTCATACCTAGCGGTAACCAGCAAAAGCTATCGCACAATGTAATCGTTAGTAGTGGAAACTTAAAATGACTACTGCCATTCCTGGTCGCTTGGAGGCACAAAACGCTGCCACGCAGCGAAGGAAAATTTCATAGTATATTTTTTATTTTCTCTTTGGCTTAGTGACTCTTTGAGAGCCGTCAAACTAACACTACAGTCTACAGAAGTTGTGCCTATACCAGTAGCAACAACTACAAGGGGTGCTAGTTAATACTAGTTACCGCTAATTACGACAAGCAATAACTAGTAGATGCGACTTATTACTACTATAGTCACAATTAGTTACCATTAATTGCTATCAGTAACTATCAGTTGCATCTAATAGCCAAGAGTTACATCTAGTTACCACTAGCTATTACTAATTACAACTAGCTACCACCAGTTACACCTAGTTACAATTACATATGTATATCTAGTTACCAATACTAACGCCCGGGTACCAATAGTTACAGTTAGTTGTCACTAGTTACCACAAATTACAACTAGTTACCCCCAGGTACAACCAGCTTTCACCAGTGTTACTGTATAGTAACGTAGAGAGTAAACATAGCCACTTGCTACAAGTAGTTGCCACCAAATGTGACTAGTGACGACTAATTACCACCGGTTACCTCTGCTGACCACTGGTTACACTAGTTGTAGCTAGTTACCCCTGGTCAAAGCCAATTACAACTGTGCACTGCTACTTACCACTAGCCACGGCTAGATACCGCTGATCTCAGCTGGTGATCAGAAGGGCACCGGCTTCTCTCTGTTTAATCAAGTTTTATGCGTTCCCCCTCAAGCGCTTACCCTTGAGACTTCAGCAGACTCAGTCGTGCTCTGTAAATAGAATTTTCAGCTGTATTAATCACAGGTGCGATGCTCTTAGCACCACCGGCGCGATTCAAAGTGCCAAAGCAAATTCGTCTGTTCAAAGTCCGGAGAAGTCAAATCTTGAGAGCGCTGCTTAACTTAACTATCGCGAGCTCGTCGACGATACTTCTACTCTCTACGCTGGGGATTATTTCATTAGTTAGGTACAGCGCAATTTTAGTTTTTATTAGTCACAGTAGGAGGGTGAAAAGTCAGAGGGTAGAAGATTTTTCACTGGTGGTACTATGGCAGCATTTTGTGCTTTAGGTATCACGGAGATGTTTGTGAATTGCAGCATGCCGAATACGCTACACTCGGGCGTACGCGGTTAAGACATAAAAGCCACTAAGTACATGTTGAGCGCATTGCAGGTCAAGCGTATATGCCTTAGTCGCTCGCGCTGCCCATTTCTAATTATAGCGGGTTCGCCGTACTTATGGCGACAAGAATTTGAACAAGTGTTTCAATGCTTAAGTAGTAAAATATAAAATTTGTCAAATGGGTATGTGGCGCCAAGCACTTTAACATAATTCAACAAGATTTTTTTCAATTTGGCCTGCTTTCATATAATGACAGACGTGAGTCTACTATGGAAAGCTTTCCAGGAGGCACAAAGTACTTTTTGTGGAATCAAAGCCCATTTTTCACACAGCTTAGACTTCAAGATGTCAAGCGAATCATGTGAAGTTCTGCAGACCTCACTCTCCAAGATGGACCATGCAGAAAAGTCTAGTAGGTTCAATTCCGGGCTCCTTGATGGCCATGCTTTATTGCTCAGGAGCGCTGGAATGCGTTCTTGAATCCAACGTTGAGTACTTTTGGAACTGTGCGATGGAGCAAAGTCTAATTAAAAGCTCCATGGTGTGCCACCGAAGTGATGACGGCCCAGGAAAAATCTCTGCTTCCAATATGTCAGGAATGCAAGATTGGCTGTTAAATTTGACTCTTGAAGGAAGAAAAACGAGAGGAGACCTCCCACAGACAGTGATTGCAGCCCAGACCATTGCAAACAGAGGATTCTGGTGTCGTGGCACTCGTTTGGCTGCCACAGATCCATCTCTACCCCAAACTCTATCAATCTGACGAATTAAAGTGTGCTGAACGTGGACATTCATTTCATCAGTGAAAATCAAATTGGACAACTGGCCATCTTCCCAGAGGTTGAGGATGCGTCGACTATTGTCAGATCTCATTCGTTCATCAGTTTGGGGGAGGGCGTGTCTTTTCTATGATTTCCAAGGACAGTTTGAGATCTTCTTTTAGGAGTCAACGCATTGAATTATGACTAACTCCTGCTTCAGCTGCTAATTTTAGTTTAGTTTTTAGTTTAGCTAGTTAGTTAGTTAGTTAGTTTTTCCCGCGTGGCTTCGATGAGACGTTGAGCTTGAACAGACAGCTTTCTGCTCTGGCCTGAACAATTTTCCTACCTTCCTGAAACTTTTTCACGATTTTCTAGTCTTTCACGACGATTGTGCTGCTTTTTTGCAATGTGTCGTAAATTACTCTCCTTGTTTAAAAAGGGATACGATTGTGTTCCTATAAACAACCATTGTTTACTTTAGTTTTAGTACATTCTAACTTTTGGTATTTAAAATAGATATGATTAGCTTCAATCAGGAGGAAAACTGATGACTTGGACTGGAAATAAACACATTTCACATTATTTCAAATTTGTGATACCTTACTTATGGAGAACCCGGTGTATCTGTAACGGTATCTTTAATATGTAGTACCTATATAAAGATAAATGTGTATTATATATCTATTCATCAGTCCATTTGCTGTTCTGTCACGAATAAAAAAAAAAAAAAACACACGCGAAAATTAGGCCAGGTTGGAGAATGGAGTCATTCTGTCACGCATTGTTGAACATTGATAGGTCGTACATGGTGGCAAACGTATTGCAATATATGTAATGTTTGAATGCACTTCTTGCTAAGCCAGCATTATATCCAAACAAAGAAGATATCTGCAGTTTTCTTAGCACTGTCGTGGAGTCTGATTTTCATTACTTTCTCCATGCATTGACATTATATTTGCTCTAAGTTCACGACGTACTAAATCAGCAAATGATCAACATAGCACAGGAGGAGTGATTTTTCACGGTGCAGTAGACACGGCAGTCAATTTTTCCTGGTTGCTTTCTGCCCTTGACAAAGCAGTTTTGTTTGAGCGCAAAATTTTGAATGTACTGAAGTCGTATCGCAGCGAAGACGGGATACGCGGCTGGGAATTGAAATAAATTCGGCGATGCTTCACTGCATCTTAAAATGTTTTTTTTTTTCGCATGTCATCTAACGGAAGGAATGAGCGTGCTACTCAGATGAAGTGAAACAGAGAGTACACATATCTTAACCCTTAACGGATTAATTAACAAATTCATTGCAAAAAAATTATTTCTACACAATTTCCGGTAAATATAGTCCGCAGAGTTCAGCAATACTCAGAGTTAAGGAAAAAATTTATTGTAAAGTTTATTATAGGCAAACGATTTTTTTGCGAAGGACAAATTCATTCGCTGATCCATTTGTATCTAAATAACAAATAAATCCAACAATTCTTCCATTTATGATTAATACAAGATTTGATAAGTCTAATAATTGATCACTTGTCTGTGAAAAATTTTGAAAAAGGAAGCCCCCATCAGGACAATATTGGGTATAAAGATTCTCTAATTCCGGGAAGGACTTATTTGTCCGATCAATATTTGTGTGGCAGCAAGTAGGCACTACCGTATTCATCCGCAGTATAATCGATAGTAATTTTCATCTAGATATCGAGCAGATGAATAAGCCCGTATCTGCAGGAGAATGAATTTTTAATTTATTATCGAATACTTCTCATTAAAAAATGAGAGGACGAATTAATCCGTGTCATCAATAGAGGGTTAAGGCAAATTGAGTTGGTTGTTGTAGCGTATCCTTCAGAAACTCATTGGTAACGAAAGCATGATCAGCGAAGTAAGGTCATAACAAATTCTTCACAGTTATTTTTTTGACAGCGCGGGCCCTGTAGAATGTAGATAAAGAGCTGAAATTTCACGTATACTGTGCTTCAGAAATCATCAGTGGGTGAGAGAGAAACTGCCCCATGTATCAGTTCCATCACGAGCGATTTGTGTTTTGTAAATGACAAGTACTTTGAATGAAAATATATGCAAAAAAAAAATCCCTGAACTTGAGCACTCTGAGAGCACATACTCCGCCAAGCTAGGCAACGTTAACAAAAAATTAAAATTTTGCTCTGAAACTATGATTTCCTTTTCTATCAGTACCAATTGTGCCTTTTAACAGAAATGACAGTTTGTGTAATATTCTTGAAGATCCGTTCATAACATTTCCAGTTAAGTAGCTGAAAAACGTTCTGACAAACATTAGTCAAACAGACCACCGAACATCAACCAAAATTGATCATTTGTGCGAAAAATGTATACATTATTAAGAACATTTAAAGTATTTCTAGGCAAGTATTGAAGTACTCGAGAAAACGATTGTTTGTTATTTGGTTCGTGTCTTCATTTGTGTGCATTCTTGTATTGTCTAATAATAAAAAAGTTGATTATTTACTCTTCTTTATATACCTTCAATTCTTACAAATTTCATAAAAATCTGTCAATAGCTTTTTGAGTTATAGTACTAAGAAAGAAGAGGCAGACAAACAATCATACGGTTGAACGGATCTTCACCTAAAAGTTAATCTCTGTTACTCTTAACACGCCTAGCAACTCCTCTAAATTTCGTAAAGATATTCCATAACTTTTTGAGTTATATTGGTGGTAGACAAATAGAGAAACGGACAGACAAACAAACTCGACAAAACATAACCTCCTTGGCAGAGGTAATTATTCCCTCGTGCCACACATGAAATTCCATGTAGTAATCCGTTACTCTGAATAGTAGTGAATTTAGCATATGAAACTGTTACGAACATCTTTGGGCCCAACTGTTCAACAAAAAAAGAACGACCAATTGTAGATGCAAAAATATTTTCCGAATCCATTAAAAATATACGTGTGTAATTAGTTTTTGCTTGTCCAATGTGCCTGGTACGCTGATTTTCGCAACGAATTTCAATAATGAATACAAATCATGTAACGGAAAGCTTATGAAGTAATTCCAGGTGCACGGAAAGGGTTTTTCAAAATCCATAATTGTTTTGCTCCATTTAAAAATCATATAAGGTGCTAAGTTCCACCCTTTATTTGTATGTCAGTCTGCCTCTTTTTCTTATTGCTATAACTCAAAAACTTATGAACGGATTTTGATGAAATTTACTGAAATTGTTAGGTATATTAAAAGACAAAAATAGCCAAATATTGGCGACGACAATTCATCAGTTTGTGTGTTTGACTAACGTTTGTCAGAATATTTGTCAGCTACATAACATAACTCAAGATCTTCATGAAATTTGTAGCAGTTGTTAGAAGACACAAATAACTAGATTTTGGTGATGATTGGCTTATGCGTTTGTATGCTCGACTAATGTTTCTCGAAATGGTCGACACAGTATAGCTCAAAAAGTTACAGACGGATCTTCGAGAAAATTTTACAAGCTGTTATTTCTTTCAAAGGGCATAAATAATCAGATCTATGTGCTTCATAAAGAGCAAATCATAGTTTCAGGATCTATTGAAATTTTTGTTAACCCCGTTACATTGCTTTAAAGGAGGTATGCGTTCTAAGAGTGCTCTACTTTTACATTTACTGAGGTCGAATAAGTTGAACTAAAAGTGAACGTTCTGTTTAAAATCCGCTAACGACATAAGAATGCATAGTAAATTGAAGTCAGTTACACTGGGCTGCATTTTAAAACTTTTTAAAGAGGTTTAGTGTTTGTCAGCAGATCTTATATGCATCTTGCATACTGAGTTTGGAAATGTAACTCGTTTTTGTTCAATCAGGTCAGATTTTTTGCTATTTCAGTTTTAAGAAAACAAATGATAACCACATATTAATATTTTTCAAATACCGCATAACTAATGGAAAATGTGTTACCTATGCTTAAAATAGGACACAACTAGAGGTCATGTGAACTTCAATATGAACTACATCTCCCCCATTACTCGAATATCATTGAGAAAACGCTCTCATAGCTCTTCGCTCAAATCACCACAGTTTTCCGGAATATATATGCGAACCAAGGAAATGTAGTTTAAGGGACATGCATGCACCAAGAGCGTGGTAGTTTTTCAGGAGCTAATTAATAACACGTTCATATTCTCGCTTTTGGTGGTGGCCTAGAAAGTTGATTACAATAGACAGATACAATAACTGGTAACTCATTATCCTTACCTACGGTGTTGCCACCTTGGTCGTTACTCAACGTATATTTCATAACTTTATTAAAAGAAAATATGATATACTTATGCACGNCTGGATTTTGGTGGTGGCCTAGAAAGTTGATTACAATAGACAGATACAATAACTGGTAACTCATTATCCTTACCTACGGTGTTGCCACCTTGGTCGTTACTCAACGTATATTTCATAACTTTATTAAAAGAAAATATGAAATACTTATGCACGCTCTCTAAAATCCCTTATTAATTTATTCAGAAAAATACAATTTAGTATACATAAAATTAATCAAAAACACGTTATTTCCAATAATTTATGTTCTTAAAAATGAAAAGAATGAAAACCTGCCCTGATAGGGCAAAATTGTTTACATTTCTGAATTCACGATGTAAGAGCCATATAGACACACTTGACAAACCCTAAGCCTCAAAAATGATGCAGGCCAGTGTTATTATCCTAACATTAGCATGAAACTTGACGATAACATTCAATAAATGTTTCAAGTTCGGGTAGACACCGTTAACCGTTATATAGCAATTCTACGATGCGTACTCACAGACAGCTTCACTACTTTGATGCTATCACACAATAGCTAGTTCAACATCATTATAAACTCCATACATTACTGGACTAGCTGAACTTTCGTTTTCGATACTATTACACGAATTTGCAAAGAATTTAATACTGCTTGGTAAAACAGACAATATGATTATGTTAGGGAGAAATTTCTAGGGACTTACTTGAACTGCTAAAGATTTCATAGGCTGTTAGAGCATAATAATAAACCCTGAAATGCCCCATTATCTTGCACGTAAGTGAACTATTCGTAAGATCATTTTTGCAAGCATTCCAGATAGTTCTAGTGCTAGATCATGCACACCCGCAGTATTAGTTACAAAAGTACTGGTAGGCAGTAGCACAATTTGTGCCACGCTTTGGATGATGATTGAGTTCTGGATACATATAGGCGGAATTTCTCGAGAGATGCATTTTAGTTAGGCTATTGAACGTGGCCAATGCTGGCAGTGTTTTAGATCGAATGTTTTCTCTGGGGAGGGGCGGGGGAGGAGGGTTGTGTGTTGAAAATTTACATTCAGAAAGATGTTTCTTTTGGATATATACCTTAAACGAAATGAAAATCTTAGAGAAGCACAATTCTGCACCTTAAAGAAATCTACATTATTCATAGCTAGGTGCTGCCATGAAGGCGCGTCGCAGATAAATTTTTCAGGCCCTATTTTAATCTCCGTCAACAGTACGAGTCCATAAATTCTGTATGACATTTCATTTAGTAGCTTGCTTTTGCTCAATGAAAACAAAAACATCACAAACTAGAGCACTCGGAGAGCGCATACCTCCGCCAAGTGAGGCAACGGTAGCAAAAAATTCAAATTGGTTCTGAAACAATAAATTTCTTTGTATAACCTCCAAAATCTAATCATTTGTGACTTTTGATATTAATAACAGCTTGTTCAATTTTCTTGAAGATCCGTTCATAACTTTTTGAGCTATACTGTTAACAAACGTTATGACAAACATAAGTCAAACATACAAACGAACAAACCAATCTGCACCAAAATTTGATCATTTATGTCT